>OVAN01006139.1:837-21936 GCA_900406275.1 Anastatica hierochuntica | reverse complement strand
TAATTTCGTAACCTTAACTTAATTTCTCGTGTTCATCATCTGATCTTATCGATTTTTAGCCACAGAGAATCCGTGAACCACTTAAACATTGACAGTGAGAATTTCGGTTCCCACCATAGCATGTCCGGGTTTTTAAAGATCTTCAAGACCGGGAGGTGGAACCATATACATTTATTCTTTGAGCTCTCCTTGAAGGAATGCATTCTTTACATCCATTTTCAAAAGATCCTAAGAGAGATTGGTAGCCAATGAGAAAACTACCTTATTGTGTTTAGGTTTGCCAATGGTGCAAAAGTTTCGGTATAGTCTTGTCCATAAGTTTGAGAGAACCCTCTTGCAACTAGCCGAGCTTTGTATCTCTCTATATCTCCATTACTCTTGTATTTGATAGTAAGGACCCATCTAGAAGTAACGGCTTTCTTCCCTTTTGGAAGATCTTCCATATCCCAAGTGTGATTTCTTTCCATTGCTCTCCTTTCATCTGCCACGGCTTCTATCCAAACCTTCTTTTCCTTAGCCTCCTCATAGCTTTGTGAAATCTCACACTCTACAATTTTACCAAGAAATGCTTGATGAGTTGGTGGTAAGAGGTCAATAGAACACACAGATTGTACTAGATGAGCCACGACTAGATTGTTGTAATAGACTCTTGTATTCTACTTGAGTCTAGCACTCCTTCTTAATGGTTGAACTGGTACAACTACTTCCTCTTCAACCATATGTTCTTCTGGTGGAAGTGGTACAACTACTTCCTCTTCAACCATATGCTCTTCCTCCTCTTGGATATGTCCTTCTTGATTTGTGTCTTGAAAGGACTCTTCCTCTTGAGCATGAGCTTGAGGTTGTTCATGATTTGTTGCACCTCGTTCTTCTTCTCGATTTTCTCTATTATCCTCTTGATTTGATGGAGTAGTATCTTGTCTTGAATCCTTGAGCCTACCATTACCCAAATGATCCAACAAAAACTTCAAACTTAATGCTAGGTCCGACAGCCTAGATAACTCTACTAGATCCTCTCTTTCCTTTTTGTCATAATATCCTTGATCCTCAATAAACTTCACAACTCTAGACACAAAGCTCTTATTGGTAGAAGGATCATGACATTTGTAGCCTTTTTGTGTTGTTGAGTATCTAAGGAATATGCACCTAGTGCTCTTAGCTTCCAATTTGTTCCTTTGATCTCCTGGAACATATACAAAGCAAACACACCCAAAAACACGTAAGTGGTTAATGAAAGGTTTGGTTCGATTGAGTACCTTAAATGGCGACAATTCTTGTAAAACCCTTGTTGGAATTCGGTTGATTAGATAACATGAGGCCAAAACCGCATCTCCCCAAAACCTCTTTGGAACATTAGCTTGAAACATCATTTCTCTTGTCACTTCCATTAGGTGTCTATTCTTCCTTTCCGCTACTCCATTTTGTTGAGGAGTATAAGGAAAACTTGTTTGATGTAATATCCCATGCTTACTTAAGTATTCCTTGAATCTTTGACTTGTGTACTCTCCTCCATTATCCGATTTAAACACTTTTATCTTAGCATTGAATTGATTAGTAACATATTTGTGAAAATTAATGAAAGCTTCATATACTCTATCTTTAGATGGTAATAATGTTACCCATGTATATTTAGACTTTTCATCAATGAATGTCACAAAGTATTCATGTCTATCTCTAGATATGCAAGGAGAAGTCAATACATCCAAATGTACTAAATCAAAGCAATGCTCATAGATAGTAGTAGATTTAGGAAACACAACCCTACAATGTTTACCAAGAATACATGCCTCGAAAATTGTATGATCAAAAGAAGCATTAGGTAACATCAAACTAGGAGCACGAGAGTGAGGATTGCCTAATCTAGCATGCCATAATACACTTTTATTAGAGAAAATACTAGAATTTAAAGCTAAAGAAGAGCTAGGATCCGCCGATCTTGAAGAAGCATTATTGATGACATAGAGCTCATCTTCGGTTTCTCCTTTTCCAAGAACTTTACCATTCTCAATATCCTAAAACTTAACATCATTATGACTGAAAAAAATGTTACATTTAAGATCATTAGTTTCTCTTTTAACCGAAACTAAGTTTGATTTAAACTTAGATATATAAAAAGCATCGGTTTTCTTGTTAAATAGATTAAAAGTACTGGTTCTGTCTATTGGAACACTCTTTCCATCGACAATTGTAAACATTCCTACCATTTTATGATCTAAGTTATTTAGTAACTTAGCATTTCTAATCATATGGTGAGAGGCACCCGAATCTACAACAAGCTTATGATCCAAATTTGCATTTAAATGAGAGGTTAATTAAGAGGTACAGAGCTTAGAGGCATAAGCCTTGATAAGATCCTCCAAGTCACTCTTCTTTACATACTCTATAGACGCATGTAATGCCAATTTCCTTCCTTGATTAGAGCTTTCGGCTTGATCCTTTCCTTGAGCTAGATTGGCTTTAGATTCCTCGGAGTCCTTAAACTTTGCCGGCTTCAAGTGTGGATGGAGAATCCAACACTTCTCCTTGTTATGCCCCTTCTTATGACAATAATCACACACCCAAGTCGTCTTTTCTTCGGCCTTGAATACTCCTTTGTGAGCAGTCACTAGTTCTTTCTTCCCATCAAACAAGTTGATAGACCCTTCTTCTTTTGTACTCGAGAGCACACTTCTTCAAAGCTAGGAAGCTTAGTCTCCCTTAGAATGGATTTGATGACATCATTGTAGCTTGAATTTAGATTGAGAAGTAGACCGAAGGTCTTATCTTGTTCACGTCTTTCATTTATCACCTTTGGATGTATAGAACTTGGTCTTAAAGAATCAACCTCACTCCAAACAGATTGAAACTTACCAAGATACCTTTTGAAGTCTAAGTCCTCTTGATTCAACTTATTGATGGCTTTCTTAATCTCATATATGCGACTAAGGTTTGAAACATCTCCATATACTCTCTTGAGAGTATCCCAAAGATATTTCACGGTTTCACAATAGGAGTAAGCCTCCAATATAGACGGTTCTAAGGAGTTTTGAAGGAAACCAAGTACAAGTGGATCCTCTTGGAAACACTTAGCTTCTTCTCTCTTTGAAACCTCATCCTTCTCCTTTGAACCTTCATCTTCTCCTACACTCTTGTCTTCCAAGATGTGTTCCCAAAGTCCTTTGCCACAAATGGTGGTTTTGATAGTTCTAGAACACAACGTATAGTTAGAGCCCTTTAACATAACCAATATAATCACGGGTTTGAGACTAGCACTACTTTGAACCACTTCTTCCATTTTGATACTTAAGACTTGAAGAAAGGGAGTAGCTTTACCGAATCAAACTTGAAGAAAACGATTTGTTCTTGAATAACTTTAATGAAAGGAGCTAGCTTTGATGGAAATACACTCAGTTTGCTTAAGAAACCGCTAGAAATGAGCAGATTTGATGAACATCTAATGTAAAGAAGCTAGCTTTTTAAAGAATCGACGAAGAACTCAGCCTTTGAAGACTCAAACTCACGGATTTACGAAGAAAATAACTTTCTTTATTGGAGATTCAAGAGATATTCACCCAAATCCACGGACAGTTGCTGACTTTGAGAAAGATCCGAGAGTTTTGAAATCCTTTTGTGAAACAAAACCAGAAAATGAAAAACACGATCCAGAATCTTTAAAAATTTGTAACCAATAGCTCTGATACCATAAAAGAATTTAGAGAATATGAAAATTGTTTTAGTAGTAACAAAAATCTAAGATGGATTGAAGAACATTATGAAGAGAGAATGATAATGGAAAGACTTAACTTTTATTAATGAACAGCTGTTAGCCTTTATAGGCTTTACAAGATAAGAAAGATACAAAAGGAATAATGAACCTAGACTTACAAACATACTAAATAAGGAATGGACAGTGGTTGGCTAATAATTAGAAGGCACCAACTGTATTGGACCGTTGGTGACCTCTCTAGATGCGCCAGCTCATAAATGTGGTCCTGGTGGTCCCCTCACTAAAGTTAACACACAACCACATCTCGTCCAGACCTTAGTTGTACCAATTTTTCGACTCTAGTAGTACCATTTATACAGCTCCAGTAGTACCATAACTCCCTTTAGTATGTTAAGCTTCTCTTTCAAATGTTCCCTTTGACAATTCATTTTATCAATAGCCATGGGTGACTAGCCTTTCGTGAGAGTCTAGCCGCCCATGGCAACTAGACGTGATCCTTGTCTAGTCGCCCATGGGCAACTAGACGTGATCCGTGTCTAGTCCCCCATGGGCGACTAGACTTGATCCGTGTCTAATCGCCCATGGGCGACTAGACGTGGTCCGTGTTTAGTCGCAAACTTGCGACCAGACCTTCCTCGTACCTCCGAAACGGTGTGATTACCCGATGTTTACGGCGATTTCCGATCACCTCGAAACTTGTATCTCGATATCTCTTGGGAGTTATTCGAGAATCTTGGGCGTTTATTTCGATGTTGTCATTTTTGAACACAACAGTTAGTCCCCCAGCTCGCAAGTTTCGATTACGATTCTTGCGGGCAAGTGGTGTATGTTTTAATCGGAATCTACGTCCGAGATGATTGTGAAGACGAATTTTATCGATTATTTTTTTTCTTTGAAATCCTTATAAATATTGGACTCCTTCTCTCATTCCTCATTCACTCCTCACTTCTTCAAACTTTTGATTTGAGAACTCTACCGAGACTATATGACTTCCCCTTGCGATGGACAGAAAGATAACGACTCTAAGGTTGATGTCGCCCCTTCGGATAATCCTTCAAGTCCCCCAACACGTGAAGCTATCTCGGAGCACGTGGTCGAATACTTGGCCTTTCGAGACTACCTGTCTTGTCGAGAGGTCGAGGTGGGGAACATTGCTATTATTCCCCCGGTGGGTTCTTCGATCCTGGTTGCGTCACTAGTTCCCGAATTTGTTTCGCCACCTCCTTCTCTGAACGTTCCAAAAGATGGGACGATCCACCCGACGGGCTCTTCGACAACTCCTGTTCTTGTTTCTGATTCAGAGCAGGGGCCTGAGTCGATGCCTCCTCCCCCGGTCAGGCGAGAGATCGTCCTAGGCCTACGTGCTTCCGGCGCCACCCCCGTCGTTGCTTTGGAGGGGTGCAAGAGGGATTGTACCAACACGGAGGTGGCTAGGAAGAAGAGGTGTGTCAGAGGGGGCGAGATCGAACCTTTGCCCCTAGGAGCTTCTGGCCCAAGCGCGGTCGCAGCATCGTGCCAACGTTCGTTCGGTGGCTCTTTTCTCACCGCGTTAGATTTCTCTCTTCTTTTTTGTCTTAATCTCTCTTTCGCGCAATTCATATCTTTGATCGACGGGATGCTTAATGACTGTGGGTCGGAGGTCGAGCGTCTTAAGAAAGAGCTTGCTGAATCAAAGGACCAGTCATCACAGTTTGAGAAGAAATTGGAGGGTATCGAGGAAGCCCATTCCCTTGAGGTATCTCGGTTGGAGGCTCGGATTGGCGAGCTTGAGAGAGATCTGGGGAAGACAGCGAGCTCGTTTCTTAAGGAGAAGACAGATAGGAAGGCTAAAGCCTCAGAGTTGCGTTGTATGCGGCGTCGGATGCAGCGCGAGGAAAGCTCATCGAATCGTGGGATTGCGGAGGTCGTGGCTGAGTCGAGGGCTGCTCTTTACGCTGTTTCTTTGACTCTTTTGCCAAGATTGCGAGTTCTCTCGATTCATTGATGGATATCCAAAACAGGGATCTCGCCCTTGCGGTTATCGAGGAAGCAATGAGCGAGATCCAGACGTTTCTTCACGAAGAGTCCCCGTCTTGGCAGGCCGAAGATGCGAAGGTGTCCGCTCGCCAAGCATAGCTGGAGTTCGCTGAGGGGGACTTTGGTTATATCTTCGCGGCTCTGAAATATGATTGTGCCCTTCCGCCGTTTTCCGATAACCCCGAGAGGCAGGATCCCGTAGGCATCAAGCTTATCGACGTCGAGGTGGGAGGAGGAGATAATGTGGCTCCTAATTTTGGTGATGTAGCGGGTGAGGACGCAGTCCTACCCATGGATGATGAGTGAGGTGGAAGCCCCATTTGGGGCGTTTGTCTTTATTTATGGTTTGTTCAGGTCAGATATGGTCGTTTTTTGTTTTTGCTGTGTTGTTTTTTTTTTGTGTTTCGGGACTAGCCGTATGTGGCTATGAGTCTCTCGTCGCTTTGCGGCTTTGCATTAATGAATGGAGTTTTTATTTCGATATGATGGTTTATGAGTAATGCTGCGTACATGGAGGCAGACTATGAGTTATCATCTCATATTTGTTCCTTGAGGTATCGCTATATTCGTTGTTTGTTTCGGGTGTGAGTTTTCGAGAGACTTAGTCTTCCAGATTCGTATAAACATGCGAATATAGACGAATAGACAAGTTTTGGGATCCCGTATCGGTTAGATACTATGCCTTGAGATTTTTGAGACCACTGTGATGGGTTTAGGGCAAAAGACCTAGGTTTACTCTCAATTTTAGGGCGTGTTGTGACTAACTGTGGTTTATCGACCTGGTTCCGTCTCGATATTGAAGTCTGTGATAAGTTTTCGGCTTATATGACTTGCATTAATCGGGAACCGAGCATCTCCCCAAAGACAATTTCTAAGTCGTCAGGAAGTGTTGACCAAAATTTTGGATTTCGAATTTCTTTTATAGCGCGCTATTATCTTAGTCGGATGTATGAGAGCCATATCTATGAGATGGCTTAGTCTGTTTAGGACGTTGGGAGTTTGTTGTGATCAACAACAAACTTTATTGGTAGATATTACCTTTTGTAAGTCTTTGCGAATGATTTGTGAAGACGTGTTGTCAAAAAACAGTTCTTCAAGCGTCTGCGACGTCTCGTGTTGTTGAAGATTGGTTTTTCTTTTGCATGTCATGCTTCGCTGTTGAAGCGTCTAAGGGCTTGAAACGTTTGTTGGGGCGTATTTGGAGAGCATAGGCTGCCGAGCGCTTTTAAAAATATTGGGCTTGAGAATGCGGATGTTTCGAGTTTTGGGATTATACATGTATGTTTATACGTACCCGCTTCCCCTCCACCCTTTTTGAGCGGGGGACGGCTGAAATCGTATTTCGACGAGTTGCCTACGTATCCCTTTTCGGGGATCAAGTCATCTCGTAGTTCAATTTATTGTTAACATTGTTGTTTCCGAACCTTGCCAAGACGAGGATCCATCGACATGAANCCCCAAGTTGCCCCCTGGTCGCCCCCCCCCCTCCCGGTTTAGTTTGCTACATTAATGGACTTGGTTGGACCAGACACCCGTTGTGGACTTGGTTGGATCCTTGTAGAAAACGACAACCTCATTAGAAATGGGTGTAGAAGTATCTACAATACCTTGTCTCCTTTACATACGGAGTTAAAAGCACTTTTGTGGGCCATGGAGGTTTTGAACTCATCGACAACAAGAAAGATTACCTTTGCTATGAATTGCAAACAATTGATATCACTAGTTTCAGCACCTTCAGAATGGCTTGCTTTTGCTGCCGAGTTAGATGATTTCTCAAGACTGAGAAACTTGTTCCTGTTTTTTAACATTTGTTATATCCCTTGATCATATAATATTATTGTCGATAGCATTGCCAAAAAGGTAAGACTAAACATTGTTTATCCACTCATGTAAGGAATTTAATTCTTAATCGGCTTTTCCTAGAAGAAAGTTCGTTCACAGTCTAATGAAATGAGTTTCGAAGAAAAAAAGAATAGTATATGTGTTTAACAATAATCCAACAACTTGGATTAAAAAAGTAAACCTCTTTCAATTATGATTGTTGGGCTTGACCCATACGTATGGTTCTCATACCTAATGGTATGTCGGTTCGTTGTTGACTATATATAAGTTAATAATTAAACAACTTAAGGTTATGAAAAAACACGCCGAACCCTAAATAAGATTATGAGACAAATTCTTTGTCTTGTTTTTTGGATAAAATCTCAATAACGCTAACATCTGATTTGATCCAAATTGTGTATGCAGACATATTGGTAGAGGCAAAACACTTGGAATGTTCGATCCGAATTCAGATTTTTTCTGCTGTGAATTCTTCAGGTATATTTGATATCCAATAAACTAGATTCAAATAAATTATTTTCACTTTTCGTTAGAATTAAAATCCGTAGATATATTTATAAATTATTTTATTAAATGTTACGAATTTCTACAGGTATGACGATATTGAATCAAACTCTTAGATCTTTAGAACAAAACACAAAAGTTTATTGCTTTTTGCAAAAATCACTCAAAAACCAAAAGCTTTCAAACTCTAGAATCTCTCTTACAACTATGCCACATCTCGGCTTAGTCTTATTTATAGGTTTCTATATCCTAATTCTAACACATAATATATTTAGATAACTCTAAAATATATCAACTAGTCCTTATCTAATAAGAATTCATATCACATAAGGATTAGGAAAACTTAAACCCTAAGTTACTTCAAGCTTAAGCTAACATTCTCCCCTTTAAGCTTGAACACTTCTTTCGACAAGTGTTGAATTCATATCAAGTCTTTCATCTCCTTAAACATGATTCGGCCAAGTATTTTAGTCAGGATGTCAGCCTTCTGTTCCTTTTCCCGATACATGTTCCACAACTATTTGCTCATTTTCAACGCACTCGCGAACAAATTGATATCTTCTATGAATATGCTTGCTCCTTCCATGAAACATTGGGTTCCGTGTGAGTGTTATTGCGGACTTATTATCAACCAGAATAGTCAACTTCTCGCAGCCCCTTTCATTAACTTCACCAAGTAGTTCCCTAAGTCAGATTGCTTGTTTAGCTGCTTCTGTAGCTACCATAAACTCTGCTTCACAAGATGATAGTGGCCCATTCTATTGCTTCTGAGAACACTAGGTAATGGGATAGTTATTGAGATAGAATATCCTGAATTACTCTTACCATCATTTGGATTTATGTTATAGCTACTATCATAGTAGTCAACCAAGCCTGTCTTGTTTCCACGCTCAAACACAAATCCGTGAGCAAGTGTCCTTCTCAAGTATCTTAACACTTGCTTTAGAGCTGCCTCATGACATTTCTTTGGTTCTTGCATATACCTTCTAAGCACCCCAACAATATAGGACAAATTTGGCCGAGTGTGAGGCAGGTATCTAAGACATCCAATCTTCCTCCTATACCCTTTCTCATCAACTCCACGATCATTCGGGGCCTTCGATAGCTTCAACCTAGAATCCATAGGTGTTTGCACGACATTACACCCTTTTAGACCCGATTCACTTAGAGTTTTAGATGCATACCTTTCTTAACTTAACATAATTCCATTCGAATGCTGCATTACTTCAAAGCCAAGATAATACATCAACTTGCCGAGGTCACTCATTTCAAACTTTGTTGCCATCTCCAATTTAAGCTCGTGTATTAAGCTGAGAAACGATCCAATGACCAAAAGGTCATCCACATACACGGCCACAACAAGTAAATGTTCCATTACTATCTTTCGGTAGAGAGAGGATTCCTTCAAGCATTAAACAAACATAAACTCCTTAAGAATAGAATTCAGCTTATTGTTCTAAGCTCTGGGAGCTTGTCTAAGTCCATAGAGAGCCTTATTCAGCTTATAGACTTTCTCTTCACTTCTTTTAGTTACAAATCCCTCAAGTTGAGTAATATAGACAATTTCTTTTAACTCACCGTGAAGAAATACAGTCTTAACACCGAGATGATGAACTTCTCAACCATCTGTTGCTGCTAAAGAGATAATGACCCTGCTTGTTTCAATACGAGCTACAAGAGCGAATACTTCATCAAAGTCAATCTCATGTCTCTGTACGTACCCTTTTGCTACAAGTCTGGTCTTGTACTCATTTATGCTTCCATCAGATTCTCATTTAATTTTAAAAACTCACTTTAAGCCAATGGGTTTGCTTCCTAAGGGTAGTTCCACCAAGTCCCACGTCCTATTTTTTCTCTATCGAAGAGACTTCTTTGTAACAAGCATTCCTCCACACTTTAAGTTCTTTTGCTTCTTCATAGTCCCAAGGCTCATCGTTCAAGATCATCAATAATCTCTCGGATTCATCCGTCTTAGCAAACAAGATATAGTCGTTAAGGTAACCTAGTCTAAAACTTTGTCTCGTCGATCTCTTTAGCGGCGGACCAGCCTGTTATTGCGACAGCGGGAGTTGAGCTTTGGACGGGATCTGTTCATCATCTTCGCCGTATACAGAGTCTTCTTCACCATTATTTCTGGCATCATTACCGTCTGCGTTACCTCGTTCCTCTGTCGCAACAACTTCTTCTTCTCCTTCTAGCTCACTAAACCCGAATTCTCCATCGGAAACATGAGTTTTCCAGGTTCTCTGTTTTCTCCTTTACTTACGTCATTCCACTTCAAACTCTTACCTTCATCAAAAATCACTTCCCTACTCACAACTATTTTGCAGTTTATCGGATGAGAAAACCAGTAAGCTTTTGATCCAAACTCCGTATCTAGAAGAACCAAGACTCGAGATCTGTCGTCCAACTTCTTAAGGTGCGGACCATCGATTTTTTTCATATCCTAAGCAACTAAACACTTTCAAGTGATCAACACTTGGTTTCTTCTTTCTCAGTCCTTCGTATGGAGTTTGAGTCCCTTCCAAGGCTCTCATGGCAACTCTACTGATCAAATAGGTTGCGTATCTCACAGCTTCTCCCTAGAGAAAATTTGGTGCATTCATATGCTTTAGTATGCTTCTAGTCACTGCCATTAAGGTTCTATTTCGATGTTTAACCACTCCTTTTTGCTGCGAAGTATAGGGCGCAATTAGATGTCTTCTAATTCCTGTACTTTCACATAATCTATGAAACTTCAAAGAATCGAACTCACCTCCCCTATATGTTCGTAAAGTTTTAATGGTAGTCCTTGTTTCTTGTTCTACTAAAGACTTTAGTTGAGATGGAAACCTATGGATCTATGCTCTTGTTGTATGATTCAACACGATCTTATGCTCTCAATCTCACAATCTCTCTCACTAATGGTTCTACGCAACACAAGAAGAAAGATGAAGAGAGAGCACACACACAAAATGTTTACCTAGTGTTCACTTCTCGATATGAGAAGCTATGTCACTGGGGCCGGCGAGTCTCCGACAATTCACTAGAACAAAGAGATTACAACCACTGTTTCTGATCAACCAAGAAAACACAAGATAGACGCCTCTCACCTCTCAAACACAGAGATCTAGAGTTAAAACCTTTCTCACTCTCTCGAAAAGATAAAGCAGCTCAAGGTTGTTGTAATAACCTTTAATCGCAACCTCATCTTCTCAAGTCTTGGACCACTTACTGATAATGGGCTTTGACCCAGCCCATTAAGCACTTGGATCCACATAGCACACTAGACCCATTGAGCTGAAGACATAATACTTAACAACTTAAAACTCATCAAACATATTATGATCAATCTTGGTGAAAGTTCTACCACGCTCCTTTGTGTATAGAGCTGTAGCAGAACTATGATCAATCTTGTTGAGTTCTGCAATTACTTCCCTCTCTCTTGACTTGTCGGAGGAGATCACTTTCTCCAGTGTAAGAGAGTCTTGACCATACTTCAGTGTATGCTTTAGCTGGTCATAATTCTCTGGAAGGCAGCTCATGAACAATATTGCTTGAATCTCATCTGACACACTAACACCTAAGTTGCTCATCTCTACTACAATCTTCAGAAAATCACCTACATTTTTATCAATAGACTTTGCATTACTTGATTTAAATGTATAAAATTCAGATTGAATAAAGATACGATTAGGTAAAGATGTGGATAGATACAACCTGTCAAGAGTCGTCCACATCGCAGCGGCTGAGTTGTTTCGCAGTGTTTAATCTTTCGCAGAACTTCGTTGCTTACGTTCAAGATGATCAGGTTCTTGGCCTTCTCAGATAGCTCAATCTTTTCAGGATCTGACACAATCTTCATTGAATATTTTGAGGTAGATGAACCGTCTACCTCTTTTGCCTTCGGATCTCCGCCTGCCGGCTCTTTCTATTCACTCTTGGTCATCGGAACCTCCATTTCCAGACGATCATCAGTGAGAACCGTCTTCAGGCCAAGCATGCTGAAATTAGCCAGCATACAGATCTTCCAGAGTGAGAAATCTCTAGATCCATCGAATCGGTCCACCTCGGTGCGTGTGTTTGACATCATGAATCACCGATCCGGCTCTGATACCAATTGTTGAGATGGAAACCTATGGATCTATACTCTTGTTGTATGACTGAACATGATCTTATGCTCTCAATCTCACAATCTCTCTCACTAATGGTTTTATGCAACACAAAAAGAAAGAAGAAGGGAGAGCACACACACAAAATGTTTACCCAAAGTTCACTTCTCAATATGATAAGTTACATCACTGGGGTCAGCGAGTCTCCGATAATTCACTAGAATAGAGAGATTACAACCACCGTTTCTAATCAACCAAGAAAACACAAGATACACGCCTCTCACCTCTCGAACACATAGATCTAGGGTTAAAACCTTTCTCACTCTCTCGAAAAGATAGAGTAGCTCAAGGTTGTTGTAACAACCTTTAATCGCAACCTCATCTTCTCAAGTCTTGGACCACATTACTGATAATGGGATTTGACCCAGCCCATTAAGCACTTGGATCTACATAAGACACTAGACCCATTGAGCTGAAGACATAATACTTAACAACTTAAACTTCTGGAACCTTTCAAATGCCTCACTTTTCTCTTTCAAAAGGATGATCCACATGTACTGAGAGTGATCATATATTTGGACCAATACATACCGATTTTGAGCAGTCGTGGGTGGTGTGATGGGACCACAGAGGTCCGCATGTAGCAGCTCAAGTACTTGATTAGCTCAATAGGTTGTTGCCTTGGGAAACACTTGACATGTTTGCTTGCCGAGTAGACATGAAGAGCACATCTCCTTCTCAACACTCATGGCTGGTAGGCCGACCACTATTTCTTTATTTATCATTGCTCTCATGGTGTCCAATCTAATGTGACCTAATCGCGCATGCCATATTGTCGAAGGTCCAACTCTCACGATCTGTAAATAATTATTGTTTTCA
Organism: Anastatica hierochuntica; assembly: GCA_900406275.1. Lineage (NCBI taxonomy): Eukaryota > Viridiplantae > Streptophyta > Magnoliopsida > Brassicales > Brassicaceae > Anastatica > Anastatica hierochuntica. The sequence continues at coordinate 8,898 of OVAN01006139.1, read as the reverse complement.
ACATCCATAGCCACTTTGTATAACCTATTCTTTGATCGATTGGCTTTTACAAGTAGGTTTTCATCCATATCGTGTAGAGTTAGATAGCTTTGTCTCATCCTAACATCACAACCCGCTTATATGGCTTGTTCAAGACAAATAATGTTACTTCTCAAAGCTGGTATAAAGTACACATCAGAAAATATTTTCTTCTTTCCATCCTTGGTGACAAAGAGGATCGAGCATTTCCCTTTAATGTCTATGCAAGAATCATCGCCAAACGTTACTTTTCCTGTGACCTTGTCATCGATCTTGAAAAAATAGGATCGTCTCCCAGTCATATGATAGCTCGCTCCATTTTCTGAATGTTTTTCAAACTTTGACAGTGTTACGTTCTTTTCATTAAGATACACCATCTCGTGCATCATCAACTCATCCGCCTATTGTGTGTCTTCAACTTTATTTTCTTGGACTTCTTGCAGCTTAAAAAGCCTATCAGGACATAATGATGCATAATGTCATGTCTTATCGCAACGATAACAAACTATCTTGGACTTGTCTCTTGTCTGCCGATAGGTTTCAGTTTGTTGATTACCATAATTGTTTCATCCACGTCCCCTTCCTCTTCCAGAAAATCGCCCGCCTTAACTTCTTCCTCTTCTTGAGTTATATCCTCCATGGTACGATGATGTGTCCATATTAACATACATGAGGTTTCCATGATCCTCTTCTTCTTGCTCATCATGTATCCTTTCTTCATAGAACTTCATCATTCCTACTATATCTTCGAATGATGTAGTTTTGAGGTCAAGGACCTATTTCAATGCCATGATAATATGTATATATTTTTCGGTAAGCTGTTAAGAAACTTCTTAACAAGCCTCGATTTTGCAATACACTCCTCAAGAGCTGATATTTTCGTTGAAAATTCTGAAAGCTTTCCAACGAAATATTCAATGGAGTATGTTCCCTTCATCTTAAGTCTCTAGAAATCAGCCATCAAAGTCTGCAATCGCGCCTCCTTTACTTTCTTGGCTCCCTCATGTCTTGATCTTATTGCTTTCCATACCTCTTTTACATCATCTAAGTTACCGACTTGTAAGATCAGAGATTCCGGAATGGACTTCAAGAGAAGGGCTTGTGCTACATTATTTTTATCGGCATCTGTTGAACCAGGTTCAACAGCTTCCCATACTTTATGAACCTTGAGCGTTTCTTTGATTCTTATTGCCCACAAAGTATAATTTGTGGTGTTAAGCATCGAGCATTGTAAGGTCAAAGGACTACTCTCCTTTTCTTTGTTCAAAATTCTAGTTAGATCTCCCATGCCTCTGTTTCTTCTTCACGAGACACAAGGTCTTCTGTTTTTCGATGCGATTTTTATCTTATGTGTTTTCATTCAATTTTATGCTCTCATACCAATTATTGAATCAAACTCTTAGATCTTTAGAACAAAAAACAAAAGTTTATTTCTTTATGAAAAAATCACTCAAAAACCAAAAGCTCTCAAACTCTGGAATCTCAAACCAAAAGTTTAAGTTTTCTGTTAACCGTTTGGTGGTTACTACTAAGCTTTGATATTAAGAATCTATCGTATGATTTCCGATTCTGGGTCATACGATAATTATTTGCATAATTGTCACTTGATGTTTTTAGAAAAATTGTGGATTGTTGTTATGGCGTCAAGTGATTAGATGGAGCAACGGTCGCTCAAAGTTTTTTGCTTAGCATGAAGGATGTGTTCAGCTGCATAGACGAGGACGTTTCTGGTCAAGGATTAGACCATGGCACTTTCAGTTAACATTAAGGTCATGTTAGTTTAGAATTGTCGTAAAAGGGATGTCGAATTCTGGTTCGGACTTTTATTGGAAGGCGTAATTGACCGAGGGCCAAAGAGCGTTTGTTGAGGTTGATGAGCCAAGCCGGAGGTTTCCGTGTTAAGATGGTTGATGGTGTTAGAAAATGATTTTCCACTTTAGGTATCAGTTATACGATGAATGTTTCGTATAATGTTTCCTTTATTCGTACGAATTTTGTTTTATTTTTTCTGATGAAGACAAAGCCTAAGAGGTTCGATAAAGAACCCGTGCGGGATGATTTCCTTCTCGGACATAATCGAGGGAAATAAAAGGCAGAAGCCTGCGAGCCGCATGGATAAAGAATGATATTTGTAAGATCGTAGTGCGAAGAGATAAAGTTTAGTTTTTTCGTTGAGAGACGAGTGATATGACTTTGTTTTTAGCTATACGAAAATTATCCAAAACACTTCTTCCCAAAACATGTTACGTTTGTTTCCGAAAGGTTCTTTGCATAACTTGGTGTGGCTATACGAAGGATGTTTCGCGTAAGTTTTACGAGAAGGGAATAGCGTAGAAGTAAACGGAGTGAGTTGTCCACAAATTACTTGTAATGCTCACGAGCGAGGTATAGGTTCTTCTCGTTCATGTTCTCGTATCGCAAAGTCGTTTTTCATGATACCAATCTCATTTTCCCGTAGGCTCAAAATTAATGGATGATCGTTTTATGAGGCATCGCATTGCCTAAATGATTTTTCATCTACTGCTGCGAGAGTTTGCTTTGTCGAAAGCGTTTTCATGATGCCAAGACAAAAAAATTTTGAAGTATGGGAGTATACGAGTATAGTATACATACCTACTCCCTCCTTTTTTTCTTACGAAAGGAAACGGCTGAACTGATTTTTTGAAGGGTTGTGTACGTTTTTTCTTTCGAAGATTGGGATGATCCAAAATCTAGGTTGGTTTAAAGACGACGCTAGGATTGTGACTTGATGGGTTTCAGGTTGACGACTAGGAATGTGTTGGCTTTAAGAAAATTTGCTAGGAACGAGTCAGTTTTAAGATGATGTTGGCGTCCCTAGTTGTTTCTTTCTTGAGGAAGCGAGCTAAGTATGCATAGTGATCGTTTCTCGATTTTCCAAGAGTTTAGATCGATTTGCAAGATTTGCCTGAACAGTTATAGAACAATAGATCGAGATAAGAAAAATCGCCTAAGACTTAGTTCGCTAGACTATCCGCCTAGATTCTAAGTTCCCTAAAGTTTATGGCAATCTCCGAAGCGTTTTAATTTCTCAGTACCTCCCTACGAAAATTCCTAGTTTGATTTCAAAAAATTTCAAGTCGGACATACCTTAGTTTTCTCGAAGATTCGGGTTTGCCTCTTCTCCGTTTTATTTGCTTGTTTCCCCTTCCTCTTTTCGTATTTGTCTACCCCTTACGGATAACAAAAATATTTATCCATACTCTTCCGATCTGGGCTCCATTATTCGTATCATTGGTTCTGCGAAAAATGAATAAGTATCTCGTCGAAAGTCTTTTGGCGTTTACGAGTAGCCAAGGGCGACCAGGAGATGCAAAGGGCGATCGGGGAGAATCGTTGGATGTTGAGGCTTTGGTGAGAGGTCACGGGAGATTAGGCAAAATAGAGAGGACAATGAGACTCTGAAGAGAGACTGATAGTCGAAGTTCACTTTTCAGCAATCGCTCTATCTCTTTCCTACTTCTAGAGTTTTTTTTGTTCAATCTTGTTTGACTTTACGAAAGATGTTTCGTAAAATATTATCAAGTTTAATCCTATGAAGGTTATTCCATAACGTGTTGTCGAGTTTAATTCTACAAAAGTTGTTTCGTAAAATGCCGTTGAGATTAAATTTTACGAAAGTTGTTTCGCGAAATACTACCTCGTTTCACTTTGCAAACAATGTTCCGTAAAATACTGTCGAGTTTAATTTTACGAAAGTTTTTTCATAAAATGTTATCAAGCTTAACCTTACGAAAGTTATTCTGCAAAATGTCATGAGTTTAGTTTTACGAAAGTCGTTCTGTAAACATGTTTTCGAGTTTGGCTGTACGAGAGCCATCTTTCGGAAAACTCACGTTTTGCGGTTGTTCCGAAAATTTAGTTTCTGGGTTTGAGTATTAGAAACTCTGGCTGTGATGAACTTAATTATCGCGACTCAACTTAATCAGTAATTTTCTCGTTTCCGCATGATTGATCCGAGGAATTTTGGAGTAGTTTTTTCGAAGTAAGCTTAGGTGCAATCATCGAGAATTTACTGAATATGTCACATAGAATCGAAGAACGAATTTTTACGAAATATTAGGTTTCAGAAAACCTTTTAGCAGTGAGGGATACGATCTCCCGTTTTGCTTAGTTTAGTCTTCGTCAGCCATTGTAGGTTTCGAGTGATTTTATAGAGATAAACTTCGTTCCTTCGAAAATTATTCGAAAGAAATACAACTCTGGGGAATTGGTAATTCGATTTATCGTTCTTTCATTTCTGCGAGTAATCTAGATTTTTTCTGTGATTTCGGGAGGTTGATGCGAGTTTTATTTTTCTGAAAAGTTTTCAGAAAACGTCGTTTGGTCAAATCCTGACACCCTGAGATTTTTCCAACTCTGTAATGAGACAAATTTTACGGGGTTCGATAGATTTTATCGTTGCCTTTTCTGTGTAGCCTGAGAAATCGCGACCTCGTTTCAATGCTCCTCCCGTGGAGAAATGTCGCGACTATATTTTCGATTTTGTTGAGCACTACTCCGTTTGCGCAAGTGTTGGCCATAGGTGCAGTGAATGTAGTTTTCAGAGCCTCTTTGAGGAGTCTATGGATCTATGGTGCGGCACTCGTTGACTTGTGCTGCTGTTTTCATGATGTAGTCACGGAGATCGCGAATCTCGTCAAAGTCATCGTCAGTAGTTTTCCGAAACGATCGTCGTTCACTGCGAATGGCTTGGACTTGCTCCTCGGCCTGTTTCTCATGCTCTACCCAAAAGACATTTTCTTCTTTTTCTGTCAGATGTTCGTCGAGCCGAGAGTTTTGCCGTGTTGCACGACTCTTAACCCTTCTTGGTTGTACGTCAACATCCTCATCCGTGGGATCAGATTGATCGCTTGAGTTTAAGTCGATTTGCTCGACTTCGTTTTCTTCTCGGAAGTCAGAAGGTCATCCGCGTTGTTCCGTGCTACGACAAGTGTGATTTCGTTGGGATTTTGTACTAAATGTTCTTCTTCCGCGGAGTCTGGTAGCTCCACGCAGGAGAATGGTATTAGCTCTCACAGTTAGGCTTTCAACCTGTTTAACGAGAGAGCTAGTAGTTTGTCTTGTTCAGCCGACTTTTTTTCGAGAGTCGAGAACATCTTTTTGATCTCCTCAAACGCCGCGGTGTTTGCGTCAGTGTTGACCTCGATGCTGTTTGTCGCCGAAGTGTTTTCAGCGTCGTTATTGGCATTGTCGCCGTTATGAGCTGGTAGATTGTTCTAGTCGTTTGTAGTTATATTCGAACTAGCGTTTTGCGGCTGCGAGTTAGATTGATTCGTACCCTAAGCGAATATGCCCCCTCCTTCTAGCGCCAAACTGTGGGAACCGAAATTCGCATTGTCGATTTTCGTAATCGAAGAAAAGTTAGGACACTCTAATTTTCCTTAAGGTCTCGGATTTATGCTAAACCAAACAAAACATATCAAAGTAAGAAATAACAGACGGCGAAATCAAAGTAAAAGAGAATCGAGAATAAAAGTAGAGCAATAAAGATCATATTTTGAATCTGCGTTGAGCGTTACAACTGATGATAAGCCGTGGCCGCGAGAGCTGTTGGTGAGTATCCTAGTTCTAATAGCGTAAGACTTGCAAACCTACTTGAGACGCAACTCGCTAACAAAAACGAAAAATAAACCTAATTGCACTAAGTGTGAATTGTGAAGAAGTTTCTTTGTGTCCCTTTTTTCTTCTCCTTAGCCTCTCTTTTATATGCCTTCATAGGTTAATCATGTTTCCTTTTCTGTCCTAGATTTGAGTACATCCTTCCGCGAAAATATTCCTTTTTCGAGAATATTCCTTTTCTTCACGATTTTACCATATTTATCTCCAGAATTTAACTTTATCGTGTTTTCCTTTTATCTTTTGCGGAACTCGGATAAATCATTGACACAGTTGGGCTCATTCTCGCTCCAGAATCGTAAGTGGAATTTTATCGCGTTTTGGACCTTCCTAGGCCGTTTTGCGACTAAGTGATTTTTACAATTTCTTTCGGAGAAATCGTTCATCGTACGATTACGCGGTGATGGTTTCGCAAAATGATAATACTGATCGTATAGTTAAGGCAATGTCAGTGTTCGAGTTAACCGTTATCGTTTTATATGATCGATAAGAAGTTTTTTTGAAAAGAACAAGTCATTACGATTATTGCCGCGAAACTTCATCGGAAACTCCAATCGAGACGAAACAAGATACAATCCAACTGAGATTTGAAAGAGAAGATTGTCGAGAGGACGTGGTCTAGTCAACCGTGGGAGACTAGACGTTGTCCGTGTCTAGTCGCCCATGGGCGACTAGACTTTGGCACGACTCTAGTCGCTCAAGGGCGACTAGACTCTCGTAAGAATCTAATCGCCCATGGGCGACTAGAATTTCGTAAGAGTCTAGTCGCCGATGGGCGACTAGACTTTCGTAAGAGTCTAGTTGCCCATGGGCGAACAGACGTGGCTCGTGTCTAGTCGCCCATGAGCGATTAGATTTTCGTAAGAGTCTTGTCGCCCATGGGAGACTAGACGTGGCTCGTGTCTAGTTCCCCATGGGCTACTAGACTTTCGGAAAGAATCTAGTCGCCCAACGGCGACCAGACCTTGCTCGTATCTTTGAAACGATGCGATTATCCGATGTTTACAGTGATTTCTTATCGCTTCGAAACTTGTTTATTGAGATCTCTCGGAAATCTCGGGTGTTGCTTTCGATATTCTCGTGTTTAGTAGCTCGCGAGTGACTAGACTTTGCGAAGCGATTGCCTATGGTTGGCTAGACGCGGAGCTTCGACGTTTGGTTGATAGAAGATCGACTAGATGGCAAGAGCCTCAGAGTTGATAATCCTCTTACGATTTTTATCCTGAAAGAGAGACAACGTTTCCGTTACGCTTTTTAGGCATCAATTTCGTCGTGACCATTTTTTACTCCAACAGATGTGATCTTGGACGTTCATTTCGAGATAACCATTTTTGACCCCAACAATGTGTTGGAATTCGTAACGATTTATAAACAATTTATAAATATATTACGAACTTTATTCCCAAGAACCGTGCAAATTATTGACTTTGAATCTAATCTACGGGATATCGAATATACCTGGAAAATACGCAACAGAAGTCTAATCTGGATTTGGATCGAGGTTTTAAGCACTCCAAGTGTCGTGCCTCTACCAGTATCCACATGCACACAAATTGGATCGAATCGGGGTGCTCGCGCCGTTGAAATCTGATCTCAAAAAAGACAAACAATTTTTCTATGTATTATTTTTAGGGTTTTGGCTGTCTTCTCCTAAACCCAAACGGCGGAGTTAATATATATATATGCTACAATAGCTAAATAGGCTACCAAGCCCACATTGACTTTTAACATATATATATACTAATTAATATAAATATGTATCTAAATACATATATATAGTATTATTATTTCATTTATCATATAAATAAAATAATTAAACTCAAAAATACTTTGATCCAATTTGCTTAGGTGTGTGACCCTGTAGGATCGTACAATATTAGCAATGGACTTTCCATAGATTATGAGTGGTCTCTAGCAAAACATCATAACCCCTAATATTACACGATGTGTCAAACCTCGACACTACAACTTTATTTAGAGTAAAGTACAAATGATTTCAGGACATTCTCAACAATCTCCCACTTGTACTGGAATCATATATTCCTATAACCCCTTTGTCCAAATATCTCAGTCTGGCCATAAGACAAGAAACAATGTCATCCTCATATAGCCAAACCACGTTTATCGAACTCTGATTTATACTGATTAAACAAACGACTGACGTTCACCTCGTTTGAGCATGGCCATGCATTTCTCGGTATCAAATCTTCGATAGGCCCAGAGATATCTCTCCCGTTATATAGGTGGGACAAATCCCCTCTTGTTCCATCCATGTTCCTTAGACACTTCCGAGTACACCCAATCAATGCCTTTATAATCACCTTTTACGGCTGACATTTGACAATGTCAAAGTGGACTAATCCATGTATAAGAAAACATGATGAACACAGGTCAAAGGACTATACT
>OVAN01006138.1:0-21939 GCA_900406275.1 Anastatica hierochuntica | reverse complement strand
ATTAATATCAAAATCACCAGGGATCAGCCCCGCAACCTCATCTCCAGATGGCAGATTATGAATACGTCCATCAATAGTTCTTGTTATGCCAAGCCTTAGACGCAAACCATCAGTGTCTTGCCCCGAATCAATCNCAATTCTATCCCTTGCACATCTGAAGACTTTGACGTAACGATTATGGTTATCCAACATTCTTTTTAAAAGACGAACAATCTCCGCATCCAAACTATCACCATCACTGTTTCTCCTTAATAAACAAATAAGAGAATATTAGTAAGATAAAAAGAAAATCAAAACATCGACATAACCAGGGAGGACAACATTTCAAAAATGAAAAAGTCCAGAGACTACCTGAAAGCATTAACACGATTCATTATCTCGTTCAAAGTATCGTAAATATACAACTGCAAAAAAATCGGCGCCTCACCGTGAGAAGGCAGAAGGTCACCAATTCGGTGATAGTTTTCACCGCATAGGTTGTATACATAAGGACCTCGACCGATATTAACAGAATGATCAATTTTACCACCCAGCGAAGTAAAAGAGAAAAGAAAATTATATGCTCTTATAAATTCACGAAAATGTTTTGCACGTGCATCACCGTTATAAAGCAACGCAGATAAGGTATTGGGAGGAGCTCGCATTAAGGGCAACTTCACTTTCCCCTTATGACAACACGTTGTAAAAACCGGATATTTTCGCACACGTCTCCGCTCTATACGCTCCCCAAACCACATGTAAACCCCACAACTCGAACAAACAAACGTAGGATCTCCATCATCACAATAAACTGGAAGAAAACTAAATTTTTTTAGAACAAAAAAAAAACAACGGGCAGAGAACACTTAACACATGTGCATAAAGTCCACAAACCCTAAAATGCATGAAAGGAAAAATGCACATGCACGATCAAACCTTTTTTTAACGGTTCATCGCACTCAAAAGCTAACGGACACAAATCAACAGAATCATCGCCAACATCATTAGAATCCGAGTCAAAACAGTGATCAGTATCGGAATCTATCGCCACAAAACAAACAAAATCTTCCTTGAAAGACGATTCTTCGAGTAAACCTACAATTTTAAACAAACCGACGTTAGAACTACACACAATACACATCCAATCAAAAAGAGTGGCATTGATACAAGCCTTTATCAGTTGTTCCCCTGGCTTTTTTCTTTTCTCTAAGAATCCCTAAACGACGACTCCTTGAAGACCGACCAAAACCACCTCGAATGGGGAACGATAAACCATCCCCACGCTTACTCGATTTAAGGATATCCATCCTACGCTTCCTCGCAACAGAGGCATTATAACTCCATGCCCAAGGATTCCCAGACGAAGAAACACCGAGCATCACTGGGTCCTGAGTAATATAGTTGAGCAAAGGAGACTGCTGCCCTAAACATGAAACAAATTAAACAAAACAACTTGTCAATTGACAACACAACCTCTAAAAGAGCAAACAAAACGCAAACACAACTAAAAGATGTGTCACTTTTCTTATAAGGCCTCCGTTTTTTTTTTCGACACCGCCGTCGTTTGAGTCCATGTGTGTATCAAAGAAGGATTATGGCTTGACCATAAAACAAGAAGCAAAAACAAACACACTCGCCGCCGTTTCGAAAGATGATAGATTGGTAATGTTGAAATAAAAAAGAAAAAGAAGCCAAGAACACGAAGATTTAAATAGAGCAAAATATATTTCCGGTGATACTTATCAAAAAAATAAATAAAAGAAAATTCACAACACAAGACAAACATTCACCACAAATAATAATTAACATGCAAAAAGATACCAGAAAATTAAAAGATACGCAAGCTTATTATATTTTTCAACCTTGATAAAAACCTGAAATTTTTAAAAAATTGCAAAGACTACTTCAACCCAACAACGTTCTTGGACAACACCAAAACACCAGATAATTCGCTTGCAAGCTCCGACATCTTTTCCCCAAGACACTTGTGTGGTTCTGTTCTAAAGAAAAATGTTTGCTCTGTTCCATTTTTATCAATTTCTCCAAACTTTCATACAGAGACCGATGAGTTATATGCAAATTGATTCTTTGATGACAATAGTGCCCGAGTAAACATCGATTCCAGTGGGAAACGAAAAACCATGCACGACCATTATATTAACGATGACGAAGAAGCAAACACAAAAGATATACAAAATGGAAAATGTGTCTTATTAAAAATAGATAAAAATATATGATCCGCAAAAAGCAAGAACAACACGATAAAACAAATCAAAAAGCCGTAACACATGACTAAATAAATAAACCGAAAAAACCCAAAACCAATAAAAAGAAAAAAGACAAAAGCAAAACACATAACGACTACGACAACGAAACTACGCAACCGAAGGGTCTTCAACCTTCACCCGTTTCTTCAGCGGAGCCAAATCATCACTTGAGTTGACAAAATCCTGAAAAAAGAAAAAAGAAAACCAAATGCACCATAACGCACATGGAATAAAGAGAAGCGATAAATAAAACGCCGACAAGATATTCATACCAATGACCTCTTCTCAAACTCAGAAATCCAATCACCCACATCCGAAAACAAATCCACCTTGTACGTAGGTTCCTTTCTCCTAAAACCCTCATGCTTAACATAAACTTTGAAAAGCATTCTCCTACCAACTAAACTATTGAGCGCCTCAGGAAGAACATGCGGCTCACTATCAGCAATCTCCTCTGCTAGCTCATCAGCAGTACGCCCACCTAAGAGCTTCTGCGTGATGCTACCAAACAGAATCAACTTTATATGCTCTTTACCCCCATCCGAAACATCGAGCACCAATTTGTACCTTTCACATATTCAAGAAAAAACGACACGGCCCAACGATGAGACTAAAACTGTTAGGTAAAACTAAATAGCTCACACACGACCAAACACGTTAAACAATATACCTCGCAGAAACATCAGAAACATCCCCACACTTCAGACAATCATAGAGTGGTTCACCGGCATCATTAACAGCATCAGCATACGACTGAACAGTAGCATCACAACCCTAACAGACGACATATAACCAGTTCGTGTCCTTGGACACATGATCTATAGTACCAAGCAAAACACATTGTTTATCCTGCATTTAACATAATTAACAAAAGCACAAATCAAAAAAAAAGAAAGAAAATAGAAAGAGTGTCTAAAGCAAAACAACCAATACCTTCACAGAAGTGACAACCTCCCAAATTTCTCTCTTTATGTTCCCGACAAGAAACTCATTATGATAATCGACCTATGAACCACGACCAGAAACAGAAACATCTTTCATAGGAACCACGTCGGCGATGGGCAACATGGCTTTGAAACTCTTGACTTCAGGCAAATCAGGATCAAACAAAAGCTGCGAGCAATTGAAAGCATTTGAAACATTGATGGTACCTAAAAGAACAACAAAAAAAAAATTAGTAACGAAGGAGACAACACATAAAAAAGGCAAACAATGCAAGCATTCCTAACTCACCTTTGTATTCTCTATAAATAGCCATACGAAGAAGACAAACAACTCTCGAATCCTTATGATTGGAGGTATATTCAACCATTGCAGCTGCGTAATCTCCCCAAAGGGTGCACAACAGCTGCAAATCACTGCAACACGAAGACATAAAACAACAAAAAACATAACCAAAAAACAAAGAACAAACAAAACGAAAAAATGTTACATCTCATTTCGCAAAATAACATCGACTTTGTGAGTATCAACTCCCCGAGCATTAACGGCAACCAAAGATCCAACACTTACGATGTGACCGATAACATCTACAAAAAGGACACCCGTTACTCAAAATTAAAAAAAAACGCAAAACCGAAAAAGAACGAGAGATAAAACCTCACCAAAAAAACATGAGCGTCTCTTTCTCCAGAGAGAATTTCAGCAAACGAAGCATAATAAAGCGAAGGAAGAACACCCGAAACAATTTCCATAGGCCTCACGTCGGCCCTCCGAACAAAAACAACCTTAAAGGAATGCGGAGTTGTTCTAGAATCACCGTAATATCTAGTGATCTTAAAATTACATATAGATCTCCACTGGCCCTCAAACAGCTGATCCCGAAAAATCAGAACCAGATCACCCTCCGCCGTACCTTGAAGACGTACACCCTAAGAAACAAAATCCCAATGAGAACACGAACAGAATCAAAGACAAACACAGAAAATCGAAGATTACGCCAGAACAAAAAAAAGATAACACGAAGTCACAATAAAAAGAATAACCTGACGGTCGACAAGAACAAACTCGAGGTAATCAACACCCTTGTAAGACCTTGTCCAAACCCTCAGAATATTCACCTCGACTCTGCACTTCTGCATGGACACAAACATGTCCTTGACCAAAACTAACGGAGCAGGTGCATTGCGGCGAAAAGCCATAACTTCTATGCACTATTTGCTTTGAGTGAAAGATTTGAAAAAGATTAATGATGAAAGAAAAGCGAAGAAGAAGCCAATATTTATAGGGTACCGGAAACTGAACAGATAAAAACGAATCAATAATAAATACAAAGATTCACGATGGACTTATCAAGATTCAATACATGGCTCGTGTGATTATCAAAAAATACAAACCCTCGAGCGTACTTATCGCGAAAAAATGAGACATATAAAAATACACACAAAAAATATTTTTTTTCTTATAATGTATATCAAAGGAAAATAGCTTAATAAATAAGACATAAATGGCAATGCATAACATATAGATTCGACATATGATGAAAAAATAACCTTTAAGGTAAGCATCCCCAAAAGTAAATAGTTGTTATAAACAAAAAAAAGATAACCACCATAGAAAGCTCGATAATCAAATAGATATCTTTTTATGCCAACAAAACCACAAAGACCAAGATCCGTTGCCCAGAAGACGACACTTTTAATTGTTCTTCACACGTTAACTTCAAATATTTATGTAAATATTTATTATTCAAAAGACAATATAGATTCCATATATAATAAAAGAATAACCTTTGAGACAAGCATACCAAAGGCAAATAATTTTTATAAATAAAAAGAGACAACTACTGTAGAAAATTTCATAACCGAACAATTATTTTTTAGGCGAATAGACCAACAAAGACAAAAATTTGTTAGACAGAAGATGACTTTTTTAATTGTTATTCACACGTTAATCTCCAGTTTTTATGTATATATTTAATATGTAAAAGAGAATCGAGTTCTTCCGAGAATATTGATTTTAAATGTTCGAGAATAATATGATCGAGTAAGTGAGAATTTTGATTTTTTTTATTACATTGAATTTACGAAGAGAGAAAAAACCAAAAAAAAAGCAAAAACCAAAACGAAAAAACCAAAAACGAAATTAGGCAAACCACATAAAAAAAGAAAAGAAAAAAATAAACACAAGGACGAAGTGCTTGATCATCAAAAGACGAAAAACGACGGACTTTTTTAGGGAGTTGATAATCCTCATCATCGTCATCAGAGTCATCAGACGTTGTATTAGAAAACAACCATTCACCCTCACTCGAGGAAGTATAGCTGCTCAAGGTGGTGTCACTATTATTATGACCATATTCATAACCATAATCATAGTAACCAAGATCTAGATCATCACTATCAGAACCACTAGTGATAGACAAAACATCATCACCATCAGAACCACAGGCTGCAGCCACACCACACTCCACATAAGGTTTGACAAGCTCCTTTCCTTTACACACATTCTCCCAATCATCGAACTCAGAACGACCCCTCTTAAGCCCATACTTACCTTTAGCCAATCGGTCATCAACATCGCTCGAGTCGTTGCTCACATAAATAGCCCTCTCCAAGCTAGAACCATCGAACCATGAACCCAAACTACCAGCTATACACCAACATTAAAAAAGCAAAAAGGAAAAGTTAACACGATACCGATATCTTCCGAACACAATAAACAAATAGCTAATATAAACATCGACGAACTCACAATAAGAGCCCATGCGGAGACCAGAACGATCGCAACCCATAGCAACAGAACAAAAGCAAGAGAAGAACCTAACAAAAGAATCCAAGTTAAATACACAATACCCTCCAAAAAAGAGATCGAAACAAAACAAAACTACACAAACCACACACCAAAGTCGAACAAAAGAGACCAAGGAGGAGAGACGACCAAGAAATCTATTTTATAGAGGCCAAAAGGAATATACCCTCATTTTTTTCGCAGAGATATATACACAATGAAATAAACAACGATTATCTAGATATGTATAAAAAAAACAATGATTATCTAGCAATATCACTGGAAAAAAACAACAAAAATAACAAAAATATATGGAGACGACGAAACCAAATACCACTATATTATTTAGTTAATTTTTTTGAATTTTATAAATTTAAAATATCACACACCAACTATAAAGCTTTGATTGCCTATTTAAACTACTTCCAAGTTTTTTAGTCTTTGACCATGATACACTCTTAAAATTTTTTCGTAGAGATATACACTCAATGAAATAAACAGTGATTATCTAGATATGTATCTCAAAAAAGAAAACAATGATTATCTAGCAATATCACTGAAAAAAACAACAGAAACAACAAAAATACATGGAGACGATGAACCCAACTGTATATTAGTTAGTTAAATTTTTTTGAACTTTAAAAATATAAAAATATCATACATTGCGTATAAAATTTTTATTTTATACATTGCCTATAAAATAATCTAAATTAAAAAAATATAACAACTAAAACCATTAAAAGCGTATAGTTTTTCACGTATTGCTAAGTATTAAAACTGTAGTATCCCGAAGTTGATCACGTGACTTATGAATGGACACAAAAATTGATCGATCTTAAAATATAACAATATTAACTCATACTAAATAACTTGAGCACAAGGGAACCGTTTGCAAATAAGAAACAACCAAAAGACCAAACACATAGAATAACAATAACTTATAAGCCAAACTTTTCTAAATAAAACCAAAAAACTAAACTCCATCTCGGCTAGCAGAAGCCCTCTCATATTCCGCTTCAGGAATAGACGAATTCACCAATACATCAGTACAATCTAAATAGGTGACAACCGTCAAAACACAGTCGAGTACAACCACCCTTGCAAATCGCAAAACACAGACCACCACCTTCTCTGAAGAATCCTTCACAGCTTCCAAAAAATCATAAGAATACTCTTTGGGCAATTTACACGGTATGACGCTGCTATAGAACAAAAAAACACAAAATTTGTTTAGACAATAAAAGGCATAGCATACACAAAAAAGGAAAAAAAACTAAATAAACAGACTCACCCCTCGTTTTTAAGGTCAAAAAACACCTCAAAAGAAGATTGACCCAAAGAAGAAGTTAACCTTGAATGAAAATTCCGAACATTAAGAACCTCGCCGATCAAATCTGCACAAACAAAACCACCATTGACAAAAGATCACAAAAAACATAATTCTAAACCGGAAAAAACAAAAAACGAACCCACAGAAGAAGACAGATCAACAACGCGATTATTTATATCTACAATGCTTTGAAAAGCTCTAAAAACATCTTTGACATACGAAACTCTCTGACAAGAAGTGTTGCACGACCATATAATATAGTAAGGATGGTCGATAGGGACAAAATCTCTGCGGGAACAATGACCCACTTGAAAACTAGAGATAATAAACCAAAAACCTTCACACAAGGACCTAGAATCAAAAATAGGCAAATCTTCACTTATTGTAGCTCCAATGTAATTACCCTGATATTGTATAAAGAAACGTTAGAAAAGAGAGACAAACAAACATCCAAACTCCAAAGATCCAATAAACCGCAATAACTAACCTTCTCATCCACGAGTATAAGCTCCAAAGCCCTTTTCCCAGCATGCACAAGACTAAAATATTTTCTGAGGAGCCTAACCTTGACTGTCCAAGGATGCAAAGAATCAACATCGTCACACAACAGATGTTGATAACGTCGAGCCCTAAACAACGCCATACGATATCTATAGTTGGGGGAGATAACTATAGACAACTAAATAAATAGGACTCCCAAAACCAAACAATTTTATATATTCTCAAGTTGGATAACCACTATTATAAATACACATCAAAAAATATTGACAAAAATAAATAGACAAATAAAATATGCACGGTTACATTATCCAATTACGTGAATAGAAAGAAAGAAAAACTCGAATCCAAAAAAATAATCAAAGTAATCAATATAAAAACACTATCCCAATTTCCATCCAATCTATATACGCTATTTAACACGAAGAAAAACTCAAAAACTAATCTGCCTTTGTTGGATAACAAAACCAACAATTATTTATAGTTTAATTTAGGCTAATTATGAACATAGATATACACAAAAGAAGACGCGTATAAACAAAAAAAAGAGCCATTTCATTTTTCTCCTGAATTAAAAGTCCTGATTTAAAATACACAATATCAACCAAAAATTAATCCAAATATTTAATTAACCTTTTATCTTGATCATTGTTTTTATATTTTATATTCTACTATCCAATTTACCGCCTCTGCAGTGGTAATAATTTTATATCACATCATCTACCTAATTTTCACAACAATGAAGGAAAAAACCCAAATGTTTAAGACCAAACAAAGAAACCAAACACTAAAACATCCAAATTTAATCTAGGTCCATTTATTAAAAAAAAAACCAAACCTCACATTATTACAAACTATCTTTTCGAAAAAACCAAACAAATTTATATATTTTAAATTTGGATAAATACTATTATAAATACAAATAAAATATACTGACAGAAACAAACAAACAAATAAAATTCAATTACGTGAATAGGAAGAAAAAATGGGATATAAACGACATCCCAACCTCCAAATAATTTAAATTCTATCCAAGCTAAACACAAAATCTCTCATTTTTTTTGGATTACAAAACCAACAATTTTCTATAACTTAATTTAGACTAACTATGAACATAGATACACATAAAATAAGAGCATCTCTGGAATACTTAAAAAAAATTTAAAAAAAAAATACTCGAAGCCAAAAAAAAAGAAGGCAATTTCATGTTTTAAACTTTATTAGCAACAACCCGTCAATGACAAAACAAAACCTCTAATCCTGATCATTTTTTTTTATATTTTATATACCACTATCCAATTTAATGAACCTACGGTAGTAATAATTTTACATCACATCATCTACCTAATTTTCACTACAATAAAGTAACAAACCCAAAATGTTTAAAACCAAACAAAGAAACCAAACATTAAAACATCCCAATTTAATTCTAGGTCCATTTATTAAAACAAAAACAACCAAACCTAACAATATTAAAAACTATTTTTTCGACAAAACCAACCAAATTTATATATTTTAAAATTGGATAAATACTATTATAAATACACACAAAAGTATCGACAGAAAAAACATACAAACAAACTATGAGTCGTCGCATTATTCAATTACGTGAATAGGAAGAAATAATGGGACATAAACACTATCATAACCTTCAAATAATTTAAATTTTATCCAAGCTAAACAAAAATTCTCTGCCTTTTTTGGATAACAAAACCAACAAATTTCCAAAATTTATTCTAGGCCAATTATGAATTTAGATATACACAAATAAGAGGATCTTTCAAAAAGCTAAATCACATTTCAATAAATCACCTGGAACCTCAAAAAAAAGATCATTTCATGTTTTAAACTTCATTAGTAACAACCCTTCAATGGCAAAACAAAACCGAAGCAAATAGTAAACATTGAAACCAAACATTACTCAAATAATAGTTATGAAACAGAAAACGATTTGATTCAAACCAAGTAAAATACCAAAATGCTAATAAGTTTTACTAATGACCATATCAACAACGCAAGACAAAGTTACACATAGCAAAGCATAAGAAGAAGAGAAAGCTATACACCGAAATATGTCATTGCTAAACCGAAAACAAGCTTCCCAAAAAAGACAGACACTAAAGAAGCAAGTTAATCATCACCACCAGCAGAAGAGGATCCACCATCTTCCTCATCGTCTCCTCCACCATCCTCATCGCTCTCTTCGTCATTCGATGACATAAGGCGAGACCTCTTTCGCTCTGGCCCAGAAGCACCATCACTCGAAGAAGATCCATCAGCTGACAAATCGGCAGAACCACAATTAACCCTGAAGCCGTAATACGGACCACAACTATCAGAATCTTCATCTTCATCCTCCACAACAGGACGATAAACCTCACCGCCAAGAAAATCATCCTCTGGATCAGGCTGGTACTCATCGGATGAATAATCAAACTCATCATCTGATTCACCACCAGAGTCAGAACCATCATCTGCATCATCACCCGAACCATCATCTGGATCAGCAGAGACAAAGAGAGCATCCCCATCATCAGGATCAGAATCATAAGGGATCTCTGGAGACTCCGACAACTGATCACTTGAGTACTCGGATTCAGTGGTCGTGTCCGAGGAACCAAAATACGAACTCGATGAAGTTTCTCCACGACCACCATTAGCAACAACTACACAGAAAAATAAACGAAAGGGACAAAACAGAACCAAAATATGACAAAGTGAAAAAACAACAAAAGACAAAAGACAAAGAGAAACACTTTTCGCAATTAATAAACTATAAAAACAGCCAAGAAGGAACGATTTTAAGATCAACAATAAACAATGAAAGTAACATTAAACAACCAATTTTAGAAAGATGGAGTGGACCACAAAAAAACAACCTAGCACAACATGCAAGAAACCGTAGCAAAACACGACAAAGAAAACAAACCTGCTGAAGGAAAAGGAGTGTCGACAACAGGAACCCTAGATATCGACGGTCCAGAAGACAACAAACCTAAAAGATAAACATCACCCACATAAATAAAATAAAAAACAGAAAAAGAAGATGAAACAACACAAAAAAAAACCACAGAACAGAACACATTACCGTGTATACACTCAGAAGACATGATCGACGAAACAAAACGAAAGAGAGAAGACGCCATTACGATATGCAGAACCAAGGGTTTACTGTTCAACTTGAAGAAGAAGATGGAAAGCTAAGAGACAATTCAGAACAAAACAGAGCATTAAGAAAGAAGGAGAACATTGCAATGGGCCAAAAATTAAATGGGCCAAACACCAATAAACCAAAGTCGACCCAAAAACAAACCAACTCAAACAAATCCATCTCTTTATATCTTAAAGCCCAACAAAAACAAAGACCAATAAAATCAATAAACTAAAAACCAATAAAACCAAAGATGTAGCAAACCAAACCAATTGGACCCAAAAACCATATAACCGAGCAAACAACAAACCATGAAATTTAGATAGCTGAAAATAAGCAAAACAGAAAATAGAATTGCCACGAGAAAATTCGCAAATGAATAGTCTAAGGGATAACCGCAAAAAATTCGAAATACATTATATTATATGGCCAAAAAAACACAAAATATTTCATAAACAATGGACATAAAACAATCAAAAAACCCAAGGAATATAAAAAAACACATATATTCTGCAATTGAATATTCTAAAGGATAACCACAAAAAATTCAAAATACACTATAATCTATCACCAAAAGTAAAAAATATATCATAAACAATGGACATAAGAAAATCCAAAAACTACAAACAAATTTTTAAGATACTAACCAATAAATCTCCAATAAAAACGCTAATTGAGATATTAAACAATCGGCCAAAAATATTTAGAACACAATCGGCCATATAAATCGACCCAAACACCAACCCAAACAAAAATCAAAACATACACAATAATAGGTGTGTATTATCTTGCTTAATTGCACAAACATCTAAGTGCAAAGTATAGATTTAAAATAATAAAAAATCGATATATTACAATCGGTAGAAATTGTAAACAAAAGATTAAATTATATAAATAAAAAAATATTAAAAAAAACTAAAAACAAAACAAAAGAGCAAGACGCCGATGGAATTGTCAAGGAAGCTGATCATCAACAGAACGATCTTCATCAGTGGACACACGAGAAATCGACCGAGAGACAATGTCACCAACACCATAATCGAAGCCACCATCCGAAAGCACACAACGCCGTAAACGGGAATGACCAGAAGCTAAAAAAATACCACACACAAAAAATTCACGATGAAAACACGAGAAAGAAAAGCACATAATACACAAAAAGACTCACGAGTATCTGCCAGGACACGAAACAACATACGCAAATAGAACAAACCGCCACGGTGACACAACCGTGGGTAAAAGGAACCCAATTATCAAGCGAAGCTGTATTAAAAATCAAAACAAACAGACCAAAAAAATTAAAACCAATACAACACAAACCACCAAACTAATTAAAATCACAACAAAGTATACAATGAAATTACTGATCATTACAAAGTATCCATATTCATCATGTTCATCAAGAGGACCTATCAGATCAAAAGAAGACAAAGAGATAAAAACGGACACGATTAGAAGCTAACTATAAAACAAAAAAAGAAAGGAATGAGATACAAACCGTGGAACATAGGACTAAAGACAACACGCGGAAACCACCGAGACATCACTTGGTTCCAAACAAACATGGAACGTGGAAGAGCCAAACCAAAAGAACAAAGCCCCGAAGATGAACACTCGGGACACAACCAAAAACCAGATAGAAGAGCAAAGAGAGTCACCGGAGAATCCGCATTAGAAACAAGCAAAACGAAAAGATCCAACAANTTAGAAACAAGCAAGACGAAAAGATCCAACAACCGCCTATCCGAAGACACAAAACCTTTAGCCTCTAGAAAAGCCAAACAATACTCATAGTCAAGAAGAGACAACCCTACACATAACAACAAAAAGATCAACAAAAAAACACAAACCAGAAGCTAATGAAATTCAGAAGAAGTCAGTAGACAAAATACCAGGACATGTGAATAAAACACGAGCCAAAGACATCCTACAAGAGAAAACAAAGGCCAATCAAAAGAAGAGAAAAGAGAAAAAACAAGCAATAGACAACACAAGCAAAGATTTCCTACGAGAGAGAACACAAAAAAAACAGATCAAAAAGAGGAGAGACGAGAGAAAACAATGGAGAGAACCGCATGCAAACATTAGCTTAAATAGTATTAGGGTTTATAAGATACAACAACAAATAACCAACACATCTAATAAAGATACTCGATAAAATCGAACTTTTTTTTCTTTTTCATTAAAAAATTCATGAATTTCACGTAGGGGTAAAACGATCAAAAAAAGAGGAACGAATATTTTTTGGAGCGAGAACCAATGGCGAGCTGACACATAAGCAAAAACCTATTAATCGAATTTTTAAAAAAAAAATTGGCGAGCTCCAAAGTTGCGCCACGTCACCAACAAATTCTGTGAGTTCGCCTCGTAGGAAAACGGCTTCTCATATATAGAGTATATAGATTGTTTACACTAGGCTTGGGTTCATTTTAGGTTTACTCTAATTTCGAATTTTAAAACAAGAAGTGTAAGTTTCGAATCGCTCAAAGTGCGACTAAAGAATGCTTCTACTCCTCTTATGTTGCAGCCGATAGTCCTCATTGGCTACATTGTCTTTTTGAGCAAGAGAAAAGGTTTCCCCCTATTGGAATTGGATGATGTCTTTCTCCTCTTTTTTTGAATCCAATTGTTGTATGAAGACTCTTATTTTTTGGCTTAGCTTCATACCAATTGGTCTGTAACTACTTTTATTTCTCTAATGTTAAATCAGATGGAAAAAAAACAAGAAGTGTAAGTTTCACTGGGGTACTTATCTATCTTATTAAAAGGGAAGACATAGACCTTTTTCATGTGTGATTTTTTAAAATAAACATATTTAAATTTTTTTTATTAAATGTATCTAGTAAATTAAAATAACTCTAATTACTCATTTACATATTCCAACAAACATATTAGAATATTCTAATATTTTTTCACTTAAATACTATCAAAATTGTAAACCAGCACAATTAAAATCATCAACTTTTAGCAAATTTAAATACAGTTTGTTTTCAAATTTAAAATAAATCCATAACTTTTAAAATAATTATATTACAATATTATTATTTTCTAAATAAAATTTGTTACAAAAATTCAAAAAAACTTATAAAGTGATAAAATTTATAAAAATCTATAAAAATTTATAAATAATTTATATAAACTATAAAAATTTAAGTTTAGTCATATGATGTTTTTTTAAATACTCTAACGGGTTTTGTTTCACGGTATTTTGGAAACTGAATATTATCCGAACTGAACCCATACGAGTATCTGAGAAGATCTGAAATTTCGAAAATCTCAAATCTAAATTGAATCCAGAATTCGATATAACTGAAAATTCTAAAAGTTTTGAACCTAAACCCGAATCCGAAACTCGAAATAACATTATAAACCCAATACTCGAAAAATCTAAACATGATTAATAATATATAAAATTATTTAAAAAAACCTGTGCGATTGCGCGGATTAAAACTCTAGTACATAATTAAGGGGGCCAAGTTCAGGTTTGGGTACCTATTCATGTCTTAAACACTTCAAAATTCAAATTATCTTAAAAAACTTTAAAATTTTAAAAATTAAACATATAAATCTGAACAATATATATGACAAAGATACTAAAATTTAAATGTTTTAGTTATTTATTCAGGTTTTGGATATTTATCGACTCTTAGGATTTTTTTGAATGCTTATTTGAGGTGGTGGGTTCGATTTGATACTTTACTCGGTTTATATTATTGTGAACAATATGTCGAAAAGACTAATATAACTCCACCGTATCTTAGCGTAGAGGAAAAACAAAGTTGAACTAGAGCCACAAGTAACTTGAAAACGTGATGAATAAGACATATCTAAAAAAGAAAACGTGCTATTTCCCCAAAAAACCTATCATATAGCACCAGATTTCCACCAATCTATGAAATCATGTCAAATCTCCTTGAATTAAAAATTGCAAACTCGTTTCTCCCTGAATGGATAGTTCGAAACTTCACCTCCCATAGGTCATGATTTTAGCCGGTTTACTCTCTACCAAACAATTATAACCGGATAAACCAAATAAAATTCCAATTTCAAACAAACTTGACCCTTAAACGATCCGACCTGTGTGTTTTTTCTTCTTCACCTGACTCGATTTTTTTCCCTCTTCTAAAAGTCGCTCATTTTTATTTCTTCATCTCCAAATCCTTCTCTTTAACTATGTGTCTTTGAGAGAAAAAACATCAAAAAGAAGATGAAATTTTAAAGCTTTTCTATGGTCTGCTCATGTAGAATCAAATCGATTAATGCCAAACCCAAATTTAGAACATAAGATCTGACCCAATTTAAATTGTTGTATGATTGTCAGATCCAGAGAAAACCGATAAGGAACATAAAGTCTCGCCCAAATTTCAATTTGTAACCTTTATTATCTTTCAGAACTCGTGATAATCTTGCAAAAGGAGTTGATGTTTGAACCTGATATTGGGATCACAACATGAAGCATAAGAGACAAAACCAGTCTCCTTCATCAGATATGATAGGTAAAAAATTTGTGAATCATCACGACGAAAGTAATGAGAAAGATAGAGATGTGAAGAGAGTTGATGGGAGAAGAAAGAAGCCCGAGAAGGAATTAGTTTTAATGGTGTGGGAGTCTTATTCCTTGTATGAAACTCTCTGATCAAAGACTTAAAGAAGATTATACAAAGAAACCGACACATAATCGTTGTTTGATTTTGGGTACCCATTACAATTGAAATTAAAATTTGGGTATTACGAATTCGAAATAAGATAGTATATATAGCAATCGAATCCCGATTCGAACCGTACCCCTAAAGTGTTTAACGAACGGTGGGAGCGATATCATTGGCTTTGGAGGAACACCATTGTTGCTGGGCACAGAGAGAATTTCGAGCGAGAGAAGCAAAGTGAACATAATCAATACCACGAAGAAGAGCTTTGAATACGAAGATCTCCGAGCTGAAGAACGAAAGCTTCTCGATCTCACGATCCTATTTGCAGAGAAATTTCAAATCTTGTGTCAGAGGAATGCAGGGAAGCTTGTGTCAGAAGAATGCAGGGAAGAAGATGAAAAATTCGGGTCGGACCAATTATAATAGGGTCGTAATCTAGTTTTATTTCGGTTTATTAATATTTCATTGGTTAATGATTTTCTGAGATAGAATCAACCAAAGAAAACCAAATTATATGATTAATTAGGTTTTAAACTATTTTTCGGGGATAAATAAATATTGAATTATCGATTCGGGGAGAAATAAGTTTGTAACTTTTAATTCATGGTGATCTGGCTGAGGTCATAGATCGGTGGAGATCTAATGCTATATGATAGTTCTCGTGGGGAAATATCACGTTTTCCCTATGTAAAACGATACTGAACTGGAGCTACTGTAAGATTTTGTTGTTGTCGTGTATTTTAATAAAAGGTTGATACATCATTATTTTGACCATTAGCACGAGCAGAAGCACAATTTAAATGCAAATATCCATCACCATTTTTCCCTAAAATGAACCGATGCACTCCATTGAAATATTAAACTAATTCACTATTATATTATTCACTTTTGCACGGGCCATTATCTAGAATATAGTATATCAGAAATGTGAGAGTTAGAACTTGAAAGTTGAGAGCTTTTGGCCTTTTTTATGAATAGATGTGTACTTGTAACTTGTCACTTGAAATATATCTCTCACTGCTCTTTCTTGCTCTTGTGTGTATTATGAGCTTAAAAAATGTAAAAAACATAAACTAGTTCAGGAACCAAAACGGTATCGTTATGTCTCGCCAAGAGCAACCTCGGAAATCCACTAAAAAACTTGCTCAATTTTGAGCCTTTAGAAGTTCACACACTTTCTCTCCACAAAAGCTTAATATCTTTACTATGATCCCTTAGACCACGTTTAACGCGGTATGTTAGGCGTCTTTTAGCCATTATTATAATAAAAAATAAAAATAAAAGTCAAACACTGTGTTAAGAACTCGTCCCTTGCGGAGCTTTGGTAAGACACGGGTTCTTAACCCAAATTCCTTTTTTTTTTTGAAAAAATTATTTCATTTTTTTTATATCTTGAGGTTTAGTTAATTATAAAATATTTTTTTAAAGTGTTATAATATTACTATACTTTTATTTTGTTTGATTTTTTGGTCATAACTACTTCATTTTCGGATTGTTTTTTTCGGATCATCAAGATATTATTTAAGTTTAGAATGTTTTTTTACCTTTATTATCAATGTGTTTTATGTATTTGTTTAAAATATGTTTAATATAATTAAAAAAAAATTTAGTTACAAATTAAAAAAAAATTTTTTTTTAAGAACCCCATTAGGGATTCTACCAATAATACCACTCTTTTTCTTAAGACCATCTCCAATGGTTCACTCTATTTTTTACTTCAGAGTACTCTAAAAATAGAGTATGAGTTTACTCTAATGGTTTACTCTATTTTTTACTATAAAAAAGGATTATTCCAAATATATTCCATTTTCTTTTTATTTATTAATTTATTGTACAATCCACAACTTTAAAATATTTCAATTTCACCTCTTTATTTTATTTTATGATAATTATCCAATAAAATTACGAAATTATTAAAATTAGACATATATTTTAATGATCTTGGTGGATCTGGAAACGATCTACCAATTTATTAAATCACAATGTCATGTTAGGATAAGTTTATCTAATTATTATTTTGAATCTTTTATTCTTTATTTTTATTTTCAATTTATCATGTAATTGTATTTCTTATTTAATATTTGTCATTAGTGCATTTTAAAATTTTAACTAATTAGATAATTAATTTTTATTAGTGTAATTTTAATATAAAAGCGAAAATATATAATATATAATTTTACTGGGTAAAAATTGAAAACATATAAAAATTAAAGCTTAATTTGTAAATAAAAAATGTTCTACTCTAAAAACTAGAGGAAATGCAGAGACGGATTCCATAACTTGGCATGAAGCGCAAGTCATTCCGCCTCTTGACGAGGAACAATCACTTATGGAACTAATTTTTACAGATGGCTTATCTTGTCGAGTAGATGGATCCTGGAAACAATCTGATCACACCTCTGGACTTGGATGGTTTTGTACGAATTCAGAGAACGAAGTAATCTTGTTGGGGGCTAAAGGCCAACGCAGAAGTTTGTCACCACTGCATTCAGAGTTCGAAGCTCTGCTATGGGTGATGACTGAGCTGCACAACCGGGGAATAGACTGTCAGGCTTTCCATACGGACTGTGCGGAACTAACAAACATCATAAATCAACCGGATGACTGGCCAGCCTTCCATACACAACTACAAGATTATCATATGCTTCAAGACCTCTTCCCTGACTTCTTTTTGACACTTATTCCACGTACGGCGAATACAGTAGCCGATACTCTGGCGCGAGGAGCACGATCTTTTTATAATGATTTAATTTTTGTAGACTCTCGCCCCCCAGATTGGTCACCCAATTTGAGGGAAAACTTTTGATTATTGTGTGGTTGGAAAAAAAACTAGAGGAAATGAATAGTGTTACTCTATATTTGAAGTAACACTATTCATGTCTCTATTTTTAGAGTAAGATATAGAGTACCATTGGAGCTCATTTTACTTCAAATATAGAGTTTAGAATGGAAAATAGAGTACCATTGGAGATGCTCTAAGAACCTCATTAAATCTCTTAACTACATTTTAATAATTTAATATTAGGTAAGAACCTCTTAGGGGTTCTTACCATTGCATATGCTCTTAGAGCATGTGCAATGGTGAACCCCTTAGAGGGGTTCTTAAGTTTGTTTTTATATTACTAGGACTACGTCCGTATACGCGCGGATTTATGTTATAAAATCAATTGGGTGATATTTTTGAATTAGAGGGGTTGTAATTGTGGTGACATAAGGGATAAAAATTAAAATACAATTATTTTTCGATTTTTCCTTTCCAAATGGATCATTTTTAGAAGTTGTTTCATCTACGCATAGGACAATTCTTCATGGTGTACAATCATGTGGTAATATAATTGTGGTGGTAGACGTGTTTACATGTTAGGGTGTGATGTTCGTATTCGTATTTACGTAGGCATATTTTCCACTCTTCGTTTAGCTATTCCATGGTTGATTTTTTTTCGTTTCTTTTGTAGATCACACCGCCTTTTTGTAAATCACATTTTTCGCTCTTTCACAGTTGATTCTTTTGTAACTCACCTATGAGAAGGCCAGTGTCTTTAAGTATGGTGTGTGCGTGTTAAGATTAACTAATGTCTAAATTTCCCTTGTGTTTTCTTTTGCTATTTGTTATGTTTTTAATAATATATCATTAATTAAGAGTTTGTATTTTCAGAATAATTGAGAAGTTAATAAATCCTTTCAACTAATACAAACACAAAATCTAATTATTTCTAAAACCAAATTAACGTGGTTTTACCAAAATATAGCAAAATTGATATATCCTAATCATGGCAGTTGCTTTTGTTTCGTTTTTTCTTAGTTTTTAAAGTAATTTTTATGCGTATTCTGTTAATTTTTTTTGGGAATTTAAAATCCTAACCTTTATTGGCTCATACTTTTACAAAAAAAAATTTTAAGCTGAGACTAAAACTAATATATCCCACTCATGGAAGCTCTTTTAAGTCAATTGTTGGCCGCATTTTCACTTTGGTGAGGAGTATTGTGGATAGGTGGATTAACATATTCAATTGCATTTTGGCTTTTATCATTTAAAAATACATTTTTAAAGTACAAATTATTTAGGTATTTTTAAAATATGTTACGAAGATATGAAGTGGTCTACAAATATGTAGTGGATAATGTAATGTATCCAGTTCAAACATGATATTTTTGGTAGGTCGATTTAGAATATTTTTGAAATTTTTTTGAATATATTGGTCTACAGATATTAGTTTGCTGTGATTACTCAATTCTTGAAGCAATTTCTAAAAATATTGAAGATATTGATCTACAGATATTAGTCTAGGAATCATACTGACATCCGCATCTTTTAGTATAATTCTAATTGTAGGATGTTACCACTTGAAGCAAAAAAGAGTAACAGATATATTTTCAATTTAGCCACAAAGAACAGAAATAAAAGTTTGCATGTTCTTCTTTAGCTGCTGAAAAGATGTTGCGATATATAACGTATGCTTGAAATCCAAAATATGTGAAGAAGTTTCTTCTTTGCTCTCCTTCACCGCTAGAGTGTAAATACTGGGCTCTCTTTTATGTTCTCTCTTCTCCCTCTTCTTTTGTTTCATGGTGAAGATTGTCAGTTGTGAGTAACCAATCATTTTGTTCTTTTATCCATTGTCCAAATTTTCGTTTGAATAAAACCAAATTATAAAACATAGTACATATCTTTTATTTTTTTTCCAGAAAACATAGAAAATATCTAAATTCATGTTCCAGTTAGAGCATTAGGGGTTTCTTAAAATCATTTTTTTATTAATTTTTTTTTTGCTCGATTTAAAAAAAAAATTTTTAAAAACCCATCAATCGCGGACCACCACGTGGCGGTGGGGCCCGCGAACAGTGGAAAAACTCATCAAGAAACGTTTCTTATCTAAGAAACTGGAGATACCGTTTCTTGTTTTTTGGTGGGCCCCATTGAGTTTTTAATTTAAAAAAATGGTAAGAGACCCATACAGTCTCTTTGTTAATCCTGCTCTTATCCTCTTAAGTAGGTACCAAAAAACATTTCTTGTCAGAGAATTTTTGGGAAGAATCAATGATTATCTTCAAATTGGTGTTAAAGGAAACATATGCTTCACTCCAAATTTCAGTATGTTTATCGTCAGCAAGAATCAACGATCAACGTCGCTCATGTGCTTTAAATTACACGTGTCCCATTAACCAAATAACTGAAGAACTAATTATGGTTTTCACTAAAGAACTAATTATGGTGAACAATATTATAACCAACAATAAAAAGACATATTATCCCCTTCTCTCTGTTTAATTGGATCCAAACTCAATGTTCTTAAGAGATTTCTTCAAGAAACAGGCTTTCAAAAGTTAACTATTGGTTATTTTTTTCCGGCAAAAGATGATTATATTGCTAAGTGGAAAGGGAATTATAAAGTGGGCTTTTGAGGTCCAAACGAAGAAAACGGAAATACATAAAATTAAAGCCCTATAAATTTCGTTTGGTGTGTGTGTCCACGTGTCTCCTTTTTCTGCATCTCTTCCTCCACGCATCAGCTTTCCAAGCAGTGTCGAGAAAGAGCCAGAAACCCTCACCGCCCAAGAACGCCGTCGCAAACTCGAATCTGACGGTCTCCTCGATCCCATCTTCCACCGCCCTAGCAAGACCTCCGTTATCGCCTTCTCCCTATTTCCCATTTTTATCTGTCGGCATTTTTATCTGTCGGCTATAAATATCTATTACTTTACTATACATATGTTAAAAGAATAATAACACAGAGAAGGTAAACATACGTAGATGCTAGCTTTTATGTCTTCATAAAACTTATTGAATTTTACTAAGCAATGCGATAGTTTCTTTATTTTTGTCCATTACAATCTACTGAGAAGTGTAACTATTTAACTGGAATGGTGGCTTGGATTCTGTATTGATGAGAAACTGGAAACTTAATTGTCTTAAGCCGGACATGAATTTATACGGTTTAATTTATCATAAATTGTCAAAGTGTGAAGGTCGCTTACCATCGAGTCAAGGAAAAGTGTTCCCTTTCTTGAAGTTCATAGACTCCCACGAATACACAACACGAACTGTGACCTCCGCATTGCAAAAGTTTAGATATTGAAAGATAACAATGGAGTCGCGTTCAACGCAACAACTTTTAGGATTGTTGCTGTTCTTCAGCAAGCTTTGGTGCTGCTGGCTGTTCTTTGATGATATCGTCATCGTCCTGATTTCAACATATTGAACAATCACAGAATCAAAATCACACAAGAACCTGAAATTGAAGGAAGGTGAAACAAAACAACATGAGTCATACCTGCATATCAGATGTCCAGAGAGTGAGATTGTCACGAAGAAGCTGCATGATCAAGGTACTGTCT
>OVAN01006137.1:0-21941 GCA_900406275.1 Anastatica hierochuntica | reverse complement strand
AAAATGTTTTGGCGAAGCCATCTGAAGCAGCTCTGGTATGGGACAGAGTTGCGACAGGTGGGAGCAGTAGCCACCTTGTTTGGTAGTTGAATGACTAGGATTTTCTATGCTTACTATTGGGCGGGGTTAGTTGTAGTCTAGCGGGGTTATTCTGGTATCGTGTGAGGTTGTGGATGGTCCGCCCTCACTGGGTGCCTTTCTTCGGAAAGTCATTCATTCTCTTCTCCCTTTTATTTCTTTTTGTCTGCAGGCCAGTCAGAGGTAAATAAGTTTCCGGTTGGTGAAGTTTGCTCCGGTTTTGGCGATACTGCTTGGAGCAGTCTTGATCCCCGGATCGGGGTCATTACATATTTTTTCATAAAAAAACGTGTGTTCACATTAGCACTTTCCAAATCTTTCTTTCATAAAGTAGCCTTTTATTCGACTATGCAATGCTCCAGGAACTTGTTTTAATCACATTGTTGTTGGAAACTCTCAACTCAAAACCTGTAGTTACTCAACATACACATCTTCATTCAACTCACTATGCAAAAATTCACTTTTCTCAACTAGGTAAACACTTTCCAAGCCTTTTATGCAAGTAAGAAAATATTGATCTAATTATATCCCATCTAGCTTTTGGTACAAACAAAGTCGACCATGCCTTTTTAAGGATCGTAAGCTAAGAAAAAATGGGTCACTTTGCATAATTTTATAATAAAATATTAAGTCTAATAATCAAAAGTTAATGTATTAAAAACTCAAAAAATACTATAAAAAAATAAAAAAGTAGTACATTATTCTTGAAATATGATTCTTTTAGCATTTATACTTGCGAGGTTATTCATCAAACTTGCATAGTCAAGTTTTTCAACTGTACCCCTTTCAATCGATAACATCGACAATCTATCAAGTCTTTCTTTTAACATAGTCGAACGCAGATAAGACTTTACGAGCTTTAACTTTGAAAATTTTCTTTCTGCAGAGACAACTGAAGCTGGAATCGTCATCATTATACGGTATACAGTCCTTGTGTTTGGATAAAAAATTTCTTTTTTTTCATGAAAACCTAATACCTCGACAACCTTCTTAATCTCTTTCGGTAAAGCTCATTTTAAAGCTTTGATTGAAAAAGTAAATCACTGGCATGAAGATCAAAATGATTATCATGCTTCAGATAAGTTTCAACATTCGCACAAGAAGCTATCAACATGTCAACTTTTTTTAACTTCAGCTTCTTCAAGTCAAATAAAAAATCCAAAGGTCTTTTCATAACTTTGAGGTTGATCAAAACTTGTCTCATGAGAAACGAAGTCTTGACCCACGATTTTGAGGAGATAGTTAGTCCTTAAATATTCTTCTATTGTTAGAGTCACATTTTCCCCAACATTATTTGGCTCTTCATCATGATATTTTTTTTTACCATGAGGTTTTGCTTTCACAGATGAAAACACATGATCAACACCCATATTCCATTTTTCAGCTTAAAAACTTGTATTCTATAATTTTTAAAGAAAAACATGTCCTTCAGGTTTAGCAATAGAAATATCAATATTCATATCTTATGACTGGATTTTGCTTACTTTGTTAACAAAAAAGTGTATACCAAATAATCATCCCAAAAAGTCAAACTCCCAGTTCCATGGATTTCACTCATCGCAAGTGATTCAGCTTCACTTATTGTTTTCGCATTGTCATTGTCTTTTGCCATGTAAAAAAAGCATCTTGCATTTTAGGAGCTTGAAAGTGTATTGCTTTAACAATTTTAATGCGACTCTCCCAACGAGTTTGTGATAATGACTTGACTATAATACCATTAACAATCTTTTGAAAACTTCACAATTATTTGTAGAAGAGGCAAACAAATAATAAATACACTGAAAAATTCCAAAAAATGGTATTGTTATCATCGACAAGGAAGCGATAGCTGAAAGTACAAAATTCAAACTATGACAACCACGTGGTGTATACATTGCCTTTGGATTAGTCTCAAAGATTCTCATTTGAACGCCTTTATTTTTCCCCTTCATGTTTGACCTCTTATCATATCCTTAGCCTCTAATATCATCTAAGCTTAACACAAGATTAACCAATACATTTTGAAGAGGCTCAAAAAATCCTTCCCCGATTTTATCCTTGAATTTAAAGAATGACAATAAATATTCTTCAATCTTTGGTGAGGCCTCCAAAATACCTACACATCAAATAACTAGCTACATTTGTTACCAATGACTCATATCAATGGTAATATCAAAAATAACTGAAAATATTTTGCGCATTGAATCTTCTTTATAATGATTTGCATAATTTCTAACCCAAGCCTCTCTATTATCCCATTTTGAATCATGTGACTCAAGTAATGATAATTACTTTCACATCGATTCGTCTAATATGATTTTCATCACTGGATCAAAAATTGGAAGTACTTCAATCATACCCCAAAAATTTCCATTACTATCCTCATAGATCTTATCGGCACTTCCATGAAATGTTATCATCTTTCTAGCAAGAACTTATACCAATGCAATTATCCTCAACAAGACATCTCTCTAGTGATTTTTCTCTTTGTTAATCTATTCTTAAATATGTTTATCAATAGTCTGATTCTTCTTAAGACTCTCTTCTAAATCCGTCCGCTGAGTCATGGTGTGATATACTTATGATTTTTTCATTTTTTTGAAACTTTTTGAAATGTTCTCGAGTCACTGTATCCACTAAATATCAACTTGTAAATATTTTTGTCTTGCGCGAATAATTTACAATACCTTTTTGAGTAAATTAGAATCGTCTATCTTGCTTCTTTCCATTCTTTATTTCTCTTTTATAAAACAAATGAGAAAGATATTTACCAATATGATCTTTAGGAAAATGGTAATCAGCTGGAAGCCTCGACATCAAACCCTTTTCAACTAAAAAGTCTCTCAAGCTATTGTCAGTTTTTTTTTTCCAATTTCGAGGATCACTGGTATCTTCACATATATGATAGTCCTTAACATCAAATGTTTTCTCTTCTTATTATCATTTTTGCTTCCATTCTCGTTCATGTTATCATTCATGTTTTCATTCTTATTCTCATTCTCATTCTCATTCGTATTCTCTTCACACAATTTCAATCACCTAAACTATCATCAATTTTACGAGTTTCAGATTTTTACATAGCTCAACATCAATTTCGCTAGAGATTTTGTCTTTTCTTCTCTTTTTTCCATCTTATTTTTTTTTGCTCCGCTTTCACGTGTTTTATTCGTTTCAAGGACATACTTTTCACTACGATTAAAATATTTATAAAAAGATTATGCTTATTTGATAAAAAAAAAAACAAAAAGCTAACTCACTATCGGATTGTGTGATTAGATTTCATCATATGATTCATGTATTGACATTGTGAATACAAAATTTCTTTGAAAAAGAATGATAATTGAGAGATAAAAATGTTCCAGAAGAAGAACACATAAAAGATGACAAGGAAAAAGACAAACATTATAATCTGAACGTTGGCACTTTGCCATTTTGGCTTTAATGAAATTATTTTTATTGAAAATTTGGAAAATAAAGTTAAGTAATAATATGGAAAAAATTGAATCTCTAATTTAGAAACACATATAAAATAAAATAAAATTCAAGTAATATGAATGACCATGTATAAGAAGAATCATGAAATTAAGAACTGAATCACCAAAAGGAGAAAGAAGAAGACTCTCAAATCTCAATAACCACTTCATATGAAAGATGATTGGAGAAGAACTAGTTAATGATGGCTTTTTCATCAAACAAAAGATGAAACAATAAAAGAGGTAATTTAGGTTTAATTAGGATATATTTTTGTTAGTTGATTTTTATTAAATCTTGATTATATTATCTATATATAGTTCATAATATATCTATATATTTTGGTATTTATCTATATTTAAAGAATTAGTTCATTTATCTACATAACAATCAAAAAAATTGAAATAAGCAAACATGGAAGCTCGAACCAACGACTTTGGAAGACTTAACACCTGTGTTATACCACTAGACTAAGGATACATATAAGAAAACAATGGGCCGGAAATTTGTCTATAATATAAAGACCGCATTCCAGCTTGGTCTCAGGGAAGGGCATGAATGCAAATACCTCATGAAAAGTCAAATCTAGTGATGGTTTGTGTTTGCTCCACCTTTCTTTTAAGCTCTTCATCCGATGCAGCGTTTCCATTTTGTGAAATTGTGTTATATGTTATAGCCATTGACCCATAACCATTTAAAACAGGACTTTGATCTTTATCTAAAAGATTTAGGTCCGTTTTTTTTCTCCTTCAGAGTCTAGCATTATTCATTCTCAAGTAAATTTGTTGCTTTTTTATTTTCTTCCCAACTCCATCCTCTGCTTTCATGAAAATGCACATCTTTAATTAAATTGATCTTTTTCATCTTTGGATTATAAAGGTGATAAGCTTTTGACTCTTTACTCCATCCAAACATCACACATTTTATACTCTTCTCATCTAACTTGATTGTTCGCTGATATGGCACCAATACAAATGTTGTACATCCAAATACTATGAAATGCTCAACTGATGGTTTGTGTTTGCTCCACCTTTCTTCGAGTGTTACATCTCCTAAAATCGTTGTTGGACTTATGTTCAATATATAACCAACATACTAAATAGCTTATGGCCAAAATCTTCTAGGCACCAACATTGACATCAACATACATCTTGTCATATTCATGATACTTTTATTTTTCCTCTCTGCTATACCGTTTTATTGACGAGTATAAGAAGCTGTAAGTTTTATTTTCGTTCCAGTCTCCTTTCAATACAACTGAATAAAATATTGGAACTATATTCTGCTTCGCGGTCAGACGTCAAACAAACCAAAAGTTCTCTGATTTTTTTGTTGTAACTCTAAACTCCTAGAATACTTTGAATGCCTTTGATTTCTCTGATAAGAAGTAAGCCCAAAACCTACGACTATAATCATAAGTAAAATTAATTATGTACCTATTTCTACTTTCAGAGGTAGGAGAAAATGAACCACATATGTCAATTTGAACAAGTTGAAGACCACAATTTGCTCTCAGAAGCTCTTTTAGGAATGTTCTCCCGATTTTGCTTTACTTTCATACAAGTCTCACAACAGCTCTATCATAACTGATCTTTGGCAGTCCATTCACTGTCTTCTTCTCTGCTTAAGTTTGAAATCCTTTTTGATTTAGATGTCCAGACCTTCTTTGCTACAAGTAATCTGTTTTATCGGTACAAGCCTGTAAAAACTTAATTTCCACATTTTTCTTTGGTCTCTTCACAGCAGCGAAAATCACAGACATCTTGTTTGTAGACATGGTTGCATGCATGGTCATTCTCCTTTGTTACTTATGCCATATTTCACACATATCATCTTCAATAATAATTCGTAATCCCTCCCATTGTAGTTGTCACACATTTAACATATTTTTTCAAAGCAAGCATATAAGTTGAAGAAATTATTGGATCATGTCGTTTATCTGCAAACGAATGTTACCCTTTCCATCTTCATCATTATTCGCTCATCTCCAAGTTTTAAATTCTGGCGAAATTTGGTTTCAAATTTAGTGAACCATTTTTTTTTGTTCATATCAATATAGGCCATGAGCAGCATATTTTCATTTAATTCTGCATAGTAACTTTTTCTCCCAATTCATACATTCATATTTGAAAAGAGCCATCTTATGGCACTTGTAGCATTCCCCGATGTCTTTATTGAAGCTCGTGCTTAATCACCCTCGACCTTAGTATATTCCTTGTCCTCGAGCTTGATA
Organism: Anastatica hierochuntica; assembly: GCA_900406275.1. NCBI lineage: Eukaryota > Viridiplantae > Streptophyta > Magnoliopsida > Brassicales > Brassicaceae > Anastatica > Anastatica hierochuntica. Next base: position 16,180 of record OVAN01006137.1, on the reverse strand, counting down.
TCCTCCAGGTCCTCTATCACCACTTAGTCTCCACTAACTTTCCACCTTTAGTTCAAGTGCCTTTCCCATATCCCTACACAAATTCTACTCATGCACCAGGAAAGAGCTTCGAAGCCCATCTACGAATAGCTCTTTGATGTCATTTGACTCTTCAATGGTGCAAACTATATATGTGAACTTTTCAGCCAATGTTCTCAGAATCTTCTCCACCACCTTAGAGTATGGCATGTCTTCTCCTAGGTTGTGTATATCATTCACCACTAGCATAAATCTTAAGAAATAATTTATCTTCGTTTCTCCCTCCTTCATCACAACACTTCAAAGTTTCTAAGATGTCTCTATAATTGCACGCTTTGTGCCTTCTGATTCCCTTGAGACTTTCTTTTCATGGAATCTCATAACTATTTTGAAGTATCTTTGTAAGAATTTTCTTGTCTGTAGAAGCAAACAAATAATTCTTCACCTTGAGATTTTTTGGAATCAGATCTGCGAGCTCAATTCTTTTCGCTCATGTTAGTATCACATTTCTTTCTGGCCGAGGAATATAGGTTTCAACTAGATCCATAACTCTTTCAATTTGAACAATTTTTCCATGAGCATTGTTGATAACACCATTATTTTACCACTTTTCCTTAGGATTTTAGTATGTTTTCTTGGTGTTTTTATACAATGATTAAAAGTAGTTATCCATTATTTGTGGTATATCAAGTAGTTTTAGGTCAACCAATGTATTATGGAGCATATAAGAGCTAAATGGATCAAACCAGTACATGGACAGTTTCCGAGCATCAAAAGTATCGTCCAAGATGAAGGTCTTTCATTCAGTGGATTTTAATGCAATTTGGACAGCAGCTAGATATTTGAGATATCTTTCATATTAAGGTGGTTTCACATCATCCGGAGTTGTGGATCAAGATTTACATCAATATTACTGAAGACTAATCGAATTGTCTCGCAAATGGAGGTGCAGAGAAAGGCCAAAACAAAAGGAAGGCAACTTGGGTCTCGAACCAGAAATTCTCCAGACCCAAGTGGCTCTATTCCAAGCCTTTTAAAGCCCAAGGACTGAACTCAATCCCCCTTTACACGAAGCCCAATATTTTGTGGCTTTAAGACCCAGTTTTACACATTTGATCTAATAGTGAAGATGTACTATAAATAGCTGTTTTTAGATTTTATTTCGAGGAGAGTTATTTAGGTTTTAGATCAAATAAGTCCCTAAGAAATTTTGGATGACAACCTTTGGGGTCGTTCCGTTTGTTAGCCTCCAAAGGATTCATCTCTTCTCAATACATTCATCTTTCATCCATCATTCGATTTTATCTACTCTTCTCCGTTTAGTTTGATATAATGCCTACTCTTATGATTGAATTCGTGTTTACATGTCTTTGATCTATTAGTTTGCATGTTAGATAGTAGGTAACATGGAGTCAATGAGTTTGCTTGATTAGAATTACTAAACGATTAGGCTTTATCAATAACATTATCATTTTTGTTTGCACTATAATGCAATTTGCTTGCTAGGCCAATTTGCGAATAGATCTTAGGTGAGTATTATTTCAAAAGCTTGACATATTGTTGGAACTAGTATTCGATGAGCCTTTCTATATAGACAATGAAAGTGGATAAATATAGAATCGTGAGCAATCAACCTTAATCGTATTATGCGTACAATTCTTCTGCAAGGATCATGTGAAAGTCTAATCTTTTGGTTGTTAAGTGTATATTATCTCGAACCTCGAAAGTGAAGAGGATTTATAATAGTGGTTACGTTCTAGACCAAAGCATTACACCCCTAGTCGATTTTTATTCATGCTTTTTTACTTTAACTTTTTGTTGTTTGATGCATATCGATTCATCGATCTATCCTTTATAAATTAGTATGTAGAGTAGGTTCATTTGTATTTATAGAACCTTAAAAACCAAAAAAGATCCCAAAACCCCATTGTATATTTCATTCTTAGCTTACCCGAAATCAATGGGTCCTAAGGGTGAATATCTAATCCATGTGGATTAGATCCCTAAGTGTTACTGCGATGCTTTGCATTTGCAGTTAGGTTTTAGTTGGGGTAAAGTTTGACCCTACGTCAAATTTTTGATGCCGTTGTCGGGGACTAGAGATCTTCACCTTAAGATTTATATCTAGGATTAAGTCTAGGAAATTTTTTCTTTTTCTTCCCTGTATCTAGTATTTTTCGGTTTTAGTCTAGGAAATCCAGTTTTCTGGTTAAAATTTCGATATAACTTTTTTAAAAATTTATTTTAGTTTCTTTCAAATTTCAACGCTTAGGATTTAGATTAATTTATTAACAATTTCGTGATTCTTATTCTTGCATATAATATGGGATAATCATTTTCTTAGTAGGAATATGATTTTCCTATTTATTAACTTTTATATATATACACTCTTTATTATTCATGGAAAACACCACAAACCTAAGCCTAAAATTTGAATCCCTGATCCTCTCTAATCCTTGGACGAAATTCATAAAGAATTTATCAATCCTAACCCTGACTTAACCGAATTCATGGAGGATGCTGAATACTTTTCTCATCGTTATTAGTTTGGAAGAGAGTATGATGAGCCAAGAGACCAAAACCTAATGGAGCACGGTTTGAAGAGAATTACAAACCATGAATCTATTTCAAGAGACTGGAACCTTGACTCATTCTCACTGGAAAACTTCAACCAAGTCTAGGAAGGAAGATCCGAACTTCACAACTATGAAAGGAGATTTGAATATCGAAGTCTCCATAGTTTCCTTCCTCATGAACAAAAATACCATCATCCACGAAAAGCAATTCTAGGTCAATTGTATCACGACCTAAATCTCATATCCCAAGTCCTTACACGTCCTTGAAGACCCTTGAATTCAAAGTCGAGCTCTTTACCGAGGAACTTCTCGAGATTCGAGGCTATATGGAGCAGAAAATCTATACTACTATAGATAACCAAAATTTTGTCCTTGAAGAAAGGATTGAGAAGCTTGAGCTTACTGTCCAAGGCTATCAAATAGCTATTCAATCTTCATTTCCAGAAAGTACATGAAGAAACTCACAAAGACGATGAAAATCGCCTTGAAGAAATCAGGAACGTAAAAGCTATGGACAAAAGACTTAAGTCTTTAGCTGAGGACGTGGAAGCTAAGCAAAATACTTGTACTGTGGATTTTGGGACCCTAAATTTTAGAGTCAAAAGGTTCAAAGAAGATCTAGATGAGAATAGAAAGATGTTGGAAGGCAATTTTTAGAAATTAGTGTCTAATGCCAATGGAAATAGTACAAGGATGGAAGATGATCAGAAAGATGCAAAGGAAAACATGGAAAGAATGGACCACGAAACCTCTGAGATTCATGATATAAAGATCAATCTTTAGCATTTATGTTCTCATCTCGAAGATATCGAGAAGAAACTAATGGAGAAAGAAGAAAATTTCACCGAACTAGTCAATGAGCTTAATGAGCTAAAGGGAGAGTGTACAACTATTGATTCCTAGCCACTAGTTGATCAAGAATCATCCCAAAGAGTGAAGCATTTGACAAGGTTCTGATTATATTGCTTCATTCATCAAGCCACCAGCTAATGATCCAGCGAAAAGTTCATTTGACAAGGAATGGAAAAAGGCCTGAACCCTCAGGAACCACCAAGGAACTCGAGTTGACGATTCAAATACAATAACAATCCCTTCTCACAATGTTAGAGACTCAAGTATGAACCTTCCAATTTTACATAGATTAAAAGAACCAAGACTCTTCATCATCAATTGTTCCAACCACATAATGAATTTTGAGAAAGCTTCATGTGATTCCAGACCTGGAGTAAATATTATGCCTGTTGACATTGCGTGTCAGCTAGGATTCAATCAACTTGAGAATTCGAGAACAACATAATGTTCATTGATGGTTGGAGAAAGAAACCTGCAGGGAGGATATATAAGACATACTAATAAAAATTTTCAATAGTCTTGTACCTACAAACTTCCACGTAATGGGACTTGATAATGATCATCGAACATCTTTGATACTTGGACGAACCTTCTTGGCAACTGTAGGGGTTGTTATGGATTTACCGAATGGATGCATGAACTTTGTTCATGTTGATAAAGACCTTTATTTGCAAGATAGCACCTACGGGATACCCAGCTATGGGGTTACAGTGTCCTCAACCAATTTAAAACGTTGCAATGGAGCTAAAGACACAAGACCGAGTGGAAATTTCATCTCAAGGATATAGCTACAACAATAGGATGGGGATTAAACTCCCCACTGGAAGCATCCTCACATCTAAAATGTCCAAGAGTCGAGCTGATTGCTAATAAATAAGCGATTTATGGGAGGCAACATATACATTTTATTTCTTTGATTTCTTTTAGTTTTGATTTTTAAACTTTGATTCAAGGAATATCTTGGTTAATTTTGGTATTATAAGTTTTTTATATATGTTTTTAATGCTTTAATACTTTGTTTTTCCTAGGAACTTACTTTGGAAAGGAGGAAAATTGGAGAAAAATCAATCCGAACATGTTCAGGACGTTCAGATCATCTTACTGGGTAATAGAGCCATAGCTACATATTTTGTCAAAAAGAAGCCCCCGACCGGTGGTAAAGATTATGTACCTCAAACCACACGAGGCCACAAAGCCATGCCACCGGTCGCGACAAGATCCACGGAAAAATCGGTGGAACGAACCTCGCTAACAAATGCCGCTTCCCCATGGTCATCACCACTCTCATTGGTTGTCCGTGCCAATTTGGCTCGAACGGTGGGGAGATTCCTGTTACCTAGTGCCATGACCTAACCCCTTACCTTATCAACTCCGTACCATCGGTCCACATACCAATTCCCACCGGCCGCCACCTCATTTGCACCCCTGACTGATGAAAACCCTCGCCAACCCCAAATCGTCTGTTGCTCTTCCTCCCCAGCACCAGCCGTGAAATTTCCTTTGGCCAAAACTTGTGGAAACATTCCCAACACCCGAAAAACCATTTCCCCCATCAGAACACTCCCAATCTGACCCACCCAGTATCCCATCTGGACGAGTATATGGCCGAGAAGCACACCCGAATGTTAGTTTTTATATTTTTCTTGGACGGATCATGCGGAAAATAAAATATTTCAAGATTGCGAACACCAGTGGTGCATGGTTGTCGTCAGCTCGTGCCCCTAGGTATTCTGTACCTGCCCACATGTGTCGGTTTCAGGTAGAACACAATGAAGAATAAAAACTTGTTTTATAAACATCTACATATATGCATCATTTTATGGTGATTTTCAAGGCTGGAAGTTTAAGAACACAAGGATACACATTTGGAGCTACACGAAGCCATTACCGAGCAATTTTTGCAACTTAGCCAATTCATTACCACCAAGTACAGAATCAACCAACTTTTCAGCATCTTATGTAGGATCTAAAGGAAATCTCAAGGATTCGCCACGCCCCTAAAGACCCTAAAAACGAAGGCGAGCAAATGGAGAAAATTGCAATATTTTGAAAATCAAAGGAACTTCAGCAAAGAGCTTCAGTTTTAATTAACGCACATAAGTAATGTGTTCAAAATAATGATTAATTTGAAGTTAACAAGGATCCACTGAAGGCAGAGCCGTTCATCATTACCATTCAAAAGCTCAAAATTGAGATCAAAAGGACAATCACCATAATCGTGGCATCATAAGAGCATTCTCCACCAAACCATATTCGCCGCCAGAGAATCCTCATTAAAATATACCATAATCTTGTGAGAAATTAGTTGGCATAGATGATTTTATGATTTTCGCTTAACAAAGACATAAAATCGATATATAGAAGTTGAATTGAATCCTACAGTTGAAGACGCTTGGATGAAGTTGGAATTTTACGAAGAATAGCCCTCATATTTTCCGAAGTGCTTACTCTTCATTTTGGATCATCCGATTGGCCAAAAATCGAAGAAAACTTGGCCAAGAAGAAATCGAGCTCCGCCAAGTAAAACAAACTGTCAAATTGACAATTTACTACTTAATAGTATATGGAGAAGTTATTTATCCAAAAAACTAGCCTTGTAACAATTAGAATCGTACCAGCCCAGTTTCTCTTTAAGATGAGTCAAACCGAGCATTTTGATGAGACTAAACTCGGCAAAAACAATATCGGTATGAGTTTCAACCTTTAAAATTAATTTTTACTTAAAAATTTACTATTTTGCTGTATGTTTTAGTTTTGTCAGAGCACTCTTCCCGGATTGCAAAAACAGAAAATTGACCTTCATTTCGGTTTATTGAAACACTATAAATAGCCAAGCCATTCTCCAACATTTTGACCACCAGCTTAATAACTCCTATTCCTTCCCTTTAACATTAGTTTTTAGTACGTTCTTAACTTGATTTTACACCGGGACGGTGTAAGTTAACTCTAAAGGATTCTTATTGTTACTAATAATTTTTTTCTTGATTTTTGAGTCATTTTTAAGCTTTTCAAAACAAAACGTTTTTATAGAGTCAACCAATGTATTATGGATCATTGTGGAGCTAAATGGATCAAAGCCAGTTTCTGAACAGTTTCTGAGCATCGAAAGTATCGTCCAAGATAAAAGCCTTGTCCTCAATAGATTTTAATTCAATTTGAACAAGAGTTAGATATTTGAGACATCTTTCATATCATGGTGGTTTCACATCATTCGGAGTTGTGGATCAATAGTTATATCAATAATACTGAAAATTGGTCCAGTTGTCTCGTGAATGAAGGGTGCAGAGAAATGCCAAAATGAAAGGAAGGCATCTTGGGTCTTGAACAAGAAATTCTCCAGATCCAACTAGCTCTAGCCCAACCTTTTTAAATCCCAAGGACTAAACTTAAGCCGTCTTTACATGAAGCCCAATATTTGGTGGCTTTAAGGCCCAATTTTACACATTTGACCTAATAGTGAAGATGTGCTATAAATATTTGTTTTTAGCTTTTATTTTGAGGAGACTTGTTTAGGTTTTAGATAAAATAAGTTCCTAAGGAGGCATGGATTACAACTTTTGGGGTCGTGTCGTTTGTTAGCCTCCAAAGGATCCATCTCTTCTTAGTACATCTAGCTTTCGTCCATCATTCCGTTTTATTTACCCTTCTCTGTTTACTTTGATATAATGCTTGCTCTTATGATTAAATTTGTGCTTACATGTCTTTGATCTATTAGTTTGCATGTTAGACAGTAGGTAACATGGAGTCATTGAGTTTTTTTGATTAAAATTACTAAACGATTAGGCTTTATCAATAACGTTATCATCTATGTTTGCACTATAATGATATTTTCTCGTTAGGTCAGTTTGCGAATAGACTTTAGGTTAGTATGTATTCCAAAAGCTAGACATACCGTTGGAACTAGTATTCGATAAGCCTTTTCTATATAAGCAACAAAAGTAGATCGACATAGAATAGTTAACAATCAACCTTAATCGTACTATGCGTAAATTTCTTATGCAAGGATCATGGGAAAGTCGAGTCTTTTGGTTGTTAAGTGTACATAATCTCGAACCTCGAAAGTGGAGAGGATCTACAATAGTGGTTATGTTCTAGACCAAAGCATTATGCCCCTAGTCGATTTTAATTCCTTCTTGCTTACTCTAACTTTCTGTTGTTTGAAGCATATCAATTCATCGATCTACCCTTTTAAAGCCCACAAACTAAACTCAATGCCCCTTTACACGATACTCAACATTTTGAGGCTTGAAGGCCTGGTATTACACATTTGACCTAATAGTGAAGATGTACTATAAATAGTTTTTTACCTTTTATTTCGAGGAGAGTTGTTTAGGTTTTAGATTGAATAAGTGCCTAAGGAGGCAGGGACGACACCTTTTGGGGTTGTGTCCTTGTTAGCCTCCTTTATATATATATATATATATATATATATATAGACAAATTATATATTAATATATGAATTCAATTATTAATATTTTATTATTAAGGGTATATGTGTGATACAAGATCCATCCCATCTCAATACATTCATCTTTCGTCCTTCATTCGGTTTTATCTCTCATTCTTCTTTTGGTTTGATATAATGCTTGTTGTGGTAATTGAATTTGTGTTTACATGCCTTTGATCTATTAATTTGCATCATAGATAGTAGCTAACATGGAGTCAATGAGTTTGCTTGATTAGGATTACTAAACGATTAGACTTTATCAATAACATTATCATCTTTGCTTGGACTATAGTGATATTTGCTTGCTAGGCTATTTTGTGAATAGATCTTAGGTTAGTATCGATTCCAAAAGCTTGACATACTAGTGGAAAAGTATTTGATGAGCCTTTCTGTACAGACAATAAAAGTGGATCGATATAGAATCGTGAACAATCAATCTTAATCGTATTATGCATATATTTCTTCTGCAAGGACCATACGAAAGTTGGGTCCCTTGATTGTTAAGTGTATAGAATCTTGAACCTTGAAAGTGGAGAAGATTTACAGAAGTGGTTGTGTTCTAGACCGAATCATTATGCCTCTAATTGATCTTAATTCTTGTTGTTTGATGCATATCAATTCATCGATTTATCCTTTGTAAATGAGCATGTAGAGTAAGTTCTTTTGCATTTATAAAAACCTAAAAATAAAATAAAAATCTCAAAGCCCCCTTGTATATTTTATTCTTAACTTAGTCTGAAATCAATGGGCCCTCAGTGTAAATATCTAGTCCATGTGAATTCGATCCCTAAGTATTATTGCAATGTTGTACACTTGTAGTTAGGTTTTAGTTGGGGTAAAACTTGACACCACATCAGTTTCTCAATACTCATAATCTCCATAAACCCTTCGAATGTTCAGGAATGAGTCTCTTTTACCCATCTCTTCACTCTAGTAAAAGGTTCGAGTAAAGCTTTGCTTCCACTTGTAATATGTCAAAAGAACAAATTTTTGTAATAGAAAAGTAATCTGGATATTCTTTTATTAATACTCAAAGGAGAGGTCTCTTTAAATAGACAAAAAAAATCAACAAAAAAATTCAAACTAGTCATTCTTGTTTCCAACAAAATAAGAAGACTTATTCTTCTATGATCTAGTCAAAATTGACTTGTTATTCAAATCAGAGAAAATTTTTATTCTTCACAGGCCACCATTGTCGAGAAAAGAAAATAACCCAGAGAGATAAGGAGAAGATTGCACAACGAAAGAGGATAGGTTCATGAGAAAGAGATGACAAGACCACGGAGAATAATAAAAGAAACCAAATTAGAGAAGGAAGGAGGAGTGGGGACGTAAAAAAGAGCGGATTGGAAAAGAGAGAGAAGGAGGAAGAAGAAGAAGTCAAAGCAAGCTTGTAGAAGAAGCATCTTGGCCTGAACCCTATCCTCCATCAATCTCCACTGCACTAGAGCTTCACAGTTAGCCACTTCAAGCCACCAAAGCCTCACCAGAGTCACCACCCATCAAAGGAGATAAACCGTATCTTAGTAGTACCTTGGGTAGCAAGACAATGTGGTGTGAGAAAGAAACAACCAACCAAAAAAAATATTTTAACCTGAGAAATTTTGAGTAAGGAGCCAACTCTCATATCTTTCACCATCAACAAATATTCTCATTTCGAACTATTTTCTTAAAGTTACGACTGTTTTTGTGAGAGGCATTGTGGTGGTCGTGTTTGTAATAATTCTGGAAGAAAGGAGGGGGAGGTTTTTGTTAAGAAAACGGTTTCATATCGGAGTAAAATAGATGTCTATAGCTAAAAGACATGCAAGGATTCATTCAGATCGGAGAGATTCAAAAGTTAACAATCAGTTCTTGAGTTATTCTCGGTTTTCAATAGAGTTTAGTTTTGCCAGCAATATCATATTTGACTGTTGATTTGCCTACTTTCATAAAGTTTTGAAACTAATATTTCGAATTTCATCAGAGTATTTTCGTTATGTCTTAAGTTCTCACCTTATTCTTCCATCTTTATTGTTTCCACCTTTGCTGTTTGCGATGGAGTAAATGCTTCTGCAGAAGTAGTTGAAGAGAGAGAGAGACTGCATAAATTTATGATCTTGATTCCTTAATTGATATATATGGAGAGAGTGACGAGAACACTACTTGTCAATTTGAGTTATTGATTTATTTAACATATGTGTGTTCTAAGATCATATCTTAATTTTGATGTATTAGTTTGGTGAAAGAATAAATGATCAAAGTACAAGATTCTTTCTCTGATGGCTAAAGATCTTTTGGTTATACATGTTTCAAAGGTGGTTTTCGAATCAACTTTTAGCAAAAGTGGTCGAATCATCGATTATTTTCGTAGTTCTCTCACTCCAAGAATTGTTGAAGCTCTAACTTGCACTCAAGATTGATTTCGTAATGATTATGAACAAAAATATTTGGAAGATCAACTCAAAAAGATTAAAATATTACAAGATGGTATGAAGTTACTGTAGAATTTCTTATTTCTATCTTTATTCATAAACTAACATTTTTTTGTTATTTTTACTGAATATTTAACTTCATATATTCAAGGAGTTAACTAAAAAATGGAAGAAGAATGAAACTAAAGATAACTAAAGCTAAGTAGGTAACAATTCTGACCAAAAAAAGTAAGTGACTATAGTTTCAGGGTTTTTTGGACGTTTTCCGACGGAAAAGAACAAGAACAAGTTATCGATGGTTTTAAAGTTTTTGAGGGAGAGATCAAAGATGAGGAAGATGAGCGAAAAAGAGACTAAGTATTATGTAAACGATTTCTTTTATTGATCTTAAGAGAATCGAGTACAATAAGTGTGTTTCAAAGTCTCTGATCGGATCCTTGAACTAGGGTTCTTCCCCTTGTATTTATAGCTTTTTCGAGTTAGGTTTTCCATTTATCTTATGGATAACTCCTATATTCGATCTTATCATACAAAAAGAATAATTCCCTAGATTCAATAAGACATTTGTCCTTATCTCTTAAGATCTTAAACCGACTTAGGGGATATTCACCCTACCTCAGCTATGGTCTCGGCTTGGCGATGATGTCCTTGGTTATGGCATGGGTTATCACCTACAACTAGGGGGTTTATCTATGTCTCCTTGGTCTGGGCTATGGCCGGGCTCTAAGGGAGTAAATTAAATCCCAACAGTTGTCCCCCCACTCTTCATTTTCCATGTGTGGAATTTGAAGAGTAGATCATGTCTTAAGAGATTTTGGTTCATACCTTAGTGCAGGGATCGACTTTGTGTAAGTAAATAAAATAAGAAAAAGCTCCCGCCATGGTTCCCGCCGCTATGGCTTCATCCTTGGTGAGTCTCATTAGCGCTTGGTGAGTCTCATTAGCGCTTGGTGGGCCACATCTTTTTTGATGAACTCTTGGGCTTGAACTCCATGGCGTAATTTGGGCTTCTATTTTAGTCTTTGGCCCATTACCGCTAGGGCTATATATAGGCGGGAAAGTGATGAGTCTTGGTCATTTCACTTCTTTACCTGCCTCCTCAAACTCAGATTAGGGTTTTCTCTCGAAAGACCACCACTTCCTCTGCTTTTTCCGATAAGTGTTTAGCATATTTCCAGTAGATATGGCTTTCTTTTACCCTTAGTAGTGATTGTGCTAAGTTGATGAAAGTAGATATTTGATTATGAATTAGGGATTTCACCATTGATGATCTTTTCCGTAGAATTTTGAGCGGTTTCTAACCATTTCTCTTTTGATTCTACAGATCTCTAACAGTTTCTGTCGTTCGTGTCCCTGCCGCTTTCAGCTCCCAGTACTAAGGTAATGTTTCTTTTCTGATCTTCATGGCAAATCTTCGTGCTTCAGCCATATGATCTCTATGACAACCTGGTGGAGATCGCTAAAGTTCGATTTTTAGCGTCTCGTCATCCATCTATGGACATGCAACCTTATCGTTCTTCCTTCCGGTTTGCATGTTCGAGATGAGATCGTCAAAGAATCGGCTTCAGATTCGCTTAGGAGACTCTTGGGCTTCCCTAGTGTCGAGGATCGCCTCTAGGTTTCCTCCGTGGTCCGAGGGTGGAGATCACGTCAGGACAGAAATCAGGGTCAACGCTTCACGTCAATCTCTCCGTAGTGTGTTGGACTTGGCTCGAAGGTGTAGATCGCCTGTGATGACAGAGTGACAACCTTGAGGATCTTCCATCGAGCAAGGCAAAGATGGTGGTTCATTGTGTCGGCTGCTGCCATGGTCATCTGAATGGAATTCCACCTTGGTGATCTCCTCATGTCGGTCTGGACATCGTTGGTGCTTCCCTTGGATTTAACGTCGCCAAGGTTATCCATGACAGGGATTGACGGAACAAAGATGGTTCTCCAGATCGAAGGTGAGCCGCGTCAGCATCACAAACCATGATCGGAAGACGATGGAACCCTTAGTACGGTCGCCTGGACATCCTGGGTCATTGTGGCCGCAACAACCACAACTGACGGGCTTGGGTCCCCTTGGAATCTTCGGGGTCTATTGCCGCCATGGCAATAGAAGGACTCGAGTCTTCTCCAGGTTGAGGGTGAGTCTTAACCTTTGGCTCCTCTCTACGACCCTTGACCCAAGTGATTATAATCGGGTCTGATCTTATCCATCATGGGAAGATCTATCGTGACCCCATGGAGTAGATCTTCCTTTGTGGATAGGCACTCTGGGTCCAAGGAAGGGAGGCATCCTTAGCTTTGGCAGAATTCTGGTCACGCCGTTAGCTTTAGGTCATGCAGGTTCCAGGATATTGCATGGCTTCTTCACTAAAGCTTAGTCGTTAGAGATGTACTGATGAGACCCAATGTAATAGCTTCCATTCTTCTAGTAAGACACTTTGTAGTTTCTAGCTTGCCAACGTTTCTTTGTAAAGAATCTTCTAATGATGTAATAAAATTCATGGGCTTCTTCGCCTTTTGTTTATCTAATACCAGAACTTGTCACCATGACTTTTTATTACATCTGACTTGGCTTCCACTTCTTTGACCCCTTCCTTGCTTTAGCCTTGGCTTTTAGGCTATGGGAATCTGAGCTTGCATCCGAGGTAGCCGTCGTCTTTGAATGCGAGATATGGAAATATTTCTCGTGACCTTTCTTTTTTCATCTTAAGGGTCCATAGTAATCGCCTTATTGCTAGTAGGTCATTTCTCGCTATTTCTTCAAGTGGCAAAAGTCTTGATACCCTTGATGGCTTTTCATTGAAGGGCCACCGGGATCAACGAATGTCATCTTGATTCGTACGCTTTGGTTTTTTCTAACACTGTATTTTACCCTGCATGGGTTCTTTATGGGTGTTGAACTTCTTTCAGATTTTTGCGGCTTGGAGCTTGTCCTTAGATTGTTTGGTTTCGAAACTCTTGTGAGTTTGAGCTTCGAAACCTTTAACCTTGGCAAACCGTTGAGGCTTTCAACTCATCACCTTCTTGGTTCCTTCTTGCTGCTTTTCACTCTTTTCACTCTTTATTGCTCGGTCATTTTCTTAGTCTATCATTCTGGTAGACATGCCCTATCAAGGAGACGCCGAGTCAACATTATGGCCTTAGTGAATCGCAGCAGAGGCCTTTGCAATGAATGAGTTTGCACTAGATTATCTTCATACTCCTTTCTAAGGTTATAGACTATTGATTCTGGATCCGTCTTGTTTGATATATGATCCTGTCAGCTCCATGGCAGAGGTTAGCTCTTCGTGTTCTCCTTGGAGTTCTATGGCTCTCTTGCTCTCTGGCATGACATCTGGATTTATGGGGCTCTCAACCTCGGTTGGCTAGAGCGCTCTAATCTGTTGGTTCTGGCCACTCTACTAGGGCCTAGACATCCATAGCTTTGCTAGGTCCACGATCTTTCGTCGTTGAACCTGCATTCAAAGAAATAGGTAGGGCACATGGCCCTTGGTTGACCATGGTCTATTGGGCATTAGACTTACAAATTTTTATATTTGATATCTAAGCCCGAAGGCATATGGCCTGGAGAACCATGGTTCCATGGTGGTCTTAACCATGAGTTGGGCCCTCAAGCCCTTGGTGAGCCAAGGTCCCCTGCTAACTTTATGTCGTATGACTCGCGAGCTCATACGTGTTTAGTTAACATGCTTGATCTCGATTGGAATCCATGTTTCAATACATGAGATTGGTGGGCACACCTGCCTCTGGTTTTTAGGATCTGGTCCGCATTCGATGACCATAGTTAGGAGCCCGTATGCATTCCGCCATGACCTTTCGGTCATGGTTTTTAGGATCTCATTCGCATTATATGGATTTTTTTGGCCACAAGGCCTTGATAGATTCCTAAGGAGTTTTTTAAAGATGTTATATCTTTTTTCTCCAAAAGAAATCGTTTTTCTTTTCTTTCAAGAATGTATTTCAAGACCCGCAATTTCTTTTGTCAAAAATTGCAGAGCTTTTGTTACATAATTGAATTCTAAGAAAAAAGATGGTCATCTCATGGCTAAGAAGGGATTCCAAGGCTTACACCAAGGCCTTCTTGCCTAGAATAGATATTCCAGTTGTGGATAACATTTCAGCTGTTTTGTTATTTCGTACCCCCGTGCTCCCGTCAGGCTCGTCTCTTGCCTATGGCCTTGCCCCCTGGCCGGTATGCGGCAATATTCTTAGAGGGTTGCTTTCTTCGTGCAACGGCTTGGCAGAGATCTCCATGGCAGTAGCCATCAACGGGGTTTTAGAGCAATGGCTCTGACGGTCATCTGGTAGCATGAGCGGGCCCGCTCCTGATCTCCTCTGATTTCCCTTATTCCCCAAGGTGTTGGGAACTTTAAGGATTAATGCAGAGTTGATGGAACAACCTTCATATCATGTATCCATGGCCTCCCCATTATTGCGTTGTACGCCGAGGAGAAATTTATGATGAGGAACTTGGTCCTTTGGTTGACACCTCCAGCGTATACCGGTAAGATTACTTCTCCCATGGTCTGCTTTACTTCGCTACTGAATCAAACTAGAGAAGTGAACTTTATGGTGATTTCTTCTTCGCTTAGTCCCAAGTCTTCAAAGGCATTGGTGAAGATGATGTTAGTTGAGCTGCCGTTGTCGACGAGGATTCGCTTCATGAGGCAGTTCGTAACTTTCAACGATATCACTTGGGCATAATGGTGTAGAGTCATCACTTCTCCGCTGGTATTAGTGGTGAAGCTTATGAAGTCAGGGCCATCTTCGTGCTCTCTACTAACCGCCATGACATCTACTCCATGGTTGATCTTGGCAGCGCGTGTGCTTCTCTTGGCAACAGAGACTGTCACCCCGTTTACTTCTGATCTTCCAGTAACGAAGTTGACATCATAACTGCACCTCGGCCAATCAGGCCTTGTTCCCAAGGGAACGTCATTCTTGGTCTGCTCATGTATGAGTGCCCTTCCTCTTTCTAAGAGGAACTCTCGAAGGTATCCCTTTCTGAGAAACTCATTCACTTCGAGCCTTAGCTGGAAGCATTCCTCCGTTAGGTGACCGTGGTCATGGTGACAATCACACTACTTAGACATGTCTCTCTTGTGCTGAGGGGCGTGACGTAAGGGTTACCTCGGTGCCAAAGTTTAAAATTTATAAAACCTAATACCCTACGCTCAATCCCGCAAGAGAACAGGGTCAATTGTAGTATTTTAGGGTCGTCCAAGGATTTAGAGGCTTGGATTAGTAGAACCTAAACAAGAAGAATATACTAAGGGTCCTAGTCTAGAAGACGATCTAGTAAGAGATTGTCACGAGTCTCTACTAAACCTAATCAAAAGCAAAGGTAACCATGGTGATTGTGGAATAAAGAAAGCAATAACAAAATAACATGAAAGCAAAAAGTAAACTTGGATCAAATCAAAAGAAAGATAGGATCTTGAGACATTGGTTATGGGTTCGGGTTCAATATAAAGAAATAAAGGATTTTAGGTAAGGCTTTATTAGAGGATCGAAGTTATTCCTAGACCAAGGGTCCCTTAATAATCGATCAATGCACTCTCGTGACGGAGATCTATTTTCCTATACATACTACAAGGCTCAACTCTCGTTTGTTGCCCATCAAAGTATGCATGTGATAGTTTAACTTAAGCCCTCTTAGCCATCTAGCACCTAGGAAACATCCACTCTCATGGGCCCAAGTGAAAGACATAGATCTAGTTCTCTCAAGCATTTCATCGAACACTTTCTGGGCGTCTTTAAGCAAGCAATAATCTTTGAAGAACTAAACTAGATCTAGTAGAAATCTTGCCAAGATCTAGCCTAAACATCCGTTACAATCCTAGATCTAACCCTAGCCTACCATATCTCAAGATCCAAGAAGG
>OVAN01006136.1:0-21941 GCA_900406275.1 Anastatica hierochuntica | reverse complement strand
ATGCATGCTTAGGATTCGAAGCTCAACGACAGTTAGTGTCTAGGTTCCTTTTGCATAGATAATTAGCGTTGCGAAAGTAGGTTAATTATAACTTAGTGAATTGAGCTGAGATGGTTCTTAATTGCTTCCCCTTAAACAATCTATAATCCTGATGAAATGCATTCCCTGAGAACACCCTATGCCTAGCGTCTTCCCCAAATCGTTTACACTCGTGCTTTCTTGTTTTCTTTCTTGTTTTCGAAATTAGTTTCCTTCTTTCAAAAATACTTTTCCGCCCTAGCCCGTATTTGATTCGATAGTTCTTTGCACACTTTGGTCCTTGTGGATTTCGATACCCGAACAACTACAACGTACTTAATTGTACGCTTGCAGTGATTTCTTGGGTGAAAACCTGAGCCATCAGTTACCCAGGTTAGTGAGCTTCTTATACCTAGGCAAAGTTGTTGGGATCTTGCCAAGCTGTCTTCGATCATAGATGAGGGCGATATTGAGATAATTCGTTCGATCCGATTGAGTACTTCTCTAGACAAAGATCTAGCGGGTTTGGCTTTCACTGATGATGGGATTTATACGGTCAAGTCCGCTTACAGACTTGCTTCTCGGGTCGATCCAGAACAAGTTCTACCGATACCAGGTACTATTGATTTGAAAAAGAAGATATGGTCCAGTTCAATTATTCCCAAATTGAAGCATTTCCTCTGGCGGGTTTTATCTACATCGCTTCCAGTGGGCTCTGTGTTGCGGTCCCGACATATTTTGCGGGATACAATCTGTAAACGGTGTTGGCAAGCTGAGGAGACTTTGGACCATTTATTTTTTACCTACGAGTACGTGAAGTCTATTTGGCGAGGGGTCCATGTCCTCAACCCTACAATTGCGGGCTCGAGCGTAATTTTTGAGGACAAAATTAATGCTCTCATCTGCGATGTCTGTAATAAGGATATTCCTAGTTTCGCCTGTCATCTCCCTATTTGGATCCTTTGGCGTATTTGGAAGAGTAGGAATCTTTTGGTTTATCAAAAAAAGGCTAGCCAATGGGATGTTGATCTACAATCAGCCATACACGATACAGCGGAGATTCTGGATAATTCAATCTTGGTAGATGCGGAGCGATCCCATAAGCGTCGCAAGGCCTTTTGGAGTGCCCCGGGCATCGGTTTCGTTAAATGTAATTATGATGCAGGTATGTCTAACCATCAAATTGGAACGGTCGGTTGGATAGTGAGGGATTCGCAAAGTACCTATATAGAGTCTGGTAACGCAGTAGGTTTCATATGCGCTGATCTCCTAGAAGCGGAACTCCAAGCTCTGCTTTTCTCTCTTCAACATCTTTGGTGTAAAGGGTTTCGAAGAGTGGTTTTTGAAGGAGACAACAAGCAGGTAGCTAATATCTTACATGGGACGAAACTTTGCTTTCCTTTCCATAATCTTCTTCGTGATATTAAGACATGGAGGACAAAATTTGACGACATCAGATTCGAGTGGGTTCATCGAGAGGCTAATAAAGCGGCGGACTTGCTAGCAAAATTATCGTTTCCCATCTCTTGTTCTTTTGAAGTTTTTCCTTCTATTCCCATTTGTCTAACACGGATTCTTTCTGGCGACTGCCATATATAACCTTCGTTATTGTTGACAAAAAAAAAGATATTAAGGACTATTCTCGAGGTTGTATTCACAAACCTATATATCTACATAGTCTATGTTGCTATTTTAAAAGATCTCGAATGATTTTCATCCTCTAATTGTTTCAAATTCATTTTATCATTGCTACATAATTAAATAGCGCTTACTTGTCCCTTAAATCACTCATTGTTTGACATCAGTGTCAAGCATGGGACGAAGCAATTTAAAAATGATGATGTAATTAGATTGAAATATATTTGATTATATATTTTTATGATATATGAAACATATTGATTGATTTTTTTATAAAGTTTGATTTATATAAAATGATACAATTAATTCTTAGGATTCGGTTGCCTTCAATATTTGTTCCAACTTGCCCCAAAGATTCATATGGTTTTTTATTTATAATGGTATAGCGAAAGAAAAACATGAATCTGAATATTTTTCAGATTTATAATTTTTAGATACATTGAAATAATTAAAATTTATAACTTTCGTACGTATTATAAATATTTTATATAAAATTGCATTTAAAGATTAAATTTATTTTTTGAGTATATCAAAAATATTTTTCAAATATAATATTTAAAAATGTAATTTTATTATTATTTTAAATATATAACATTTATATTAATTTGTTTATTTCTAGATTATTGAATTGGATATGATTAGAATATTTGGAAATTATATTGCTTCCATAAAAGTTTCAATATTGTTTCTTATTTTCATGATTTCAGGATTACAGTAGTTATGAAAATCTTTCTTTATTATTATTGATTTGAATTGGACCTATGTATTTGCTAATAATATGATTTTAAGTAGAGTTTCTTTCGTATAACTTTTTCAGTAACGTAGTAGATCCATGACCGTATTTAGTTATTCGAATTTATCCCAACTATATTAAAAGCTTGCTAAAACAAATATTAACCACAAAGTGATATTAACAAAAGTTATTGTGTAAAGTAATTTTTGTTTATATCTATGCTAACAAATAACTGAAATTGACATGAAATAAATGATCATTTACAGACTTTATTTCGTGTTACGTAATATTTAAACATAATATTTTGATTATGTTTGAATTAAAAGATATATATTGGGTTTATATTATAAAACGAAAGATTATTATAGATATTTTCACTATGATAATATTGGTAGAATATGATGACATGTTCCTTATAATTTGCTCTATGAGCGACACATAGGATTTTTCTTCTTCATTTTCTCTCTCCATCTCCTCAATCAATATATAAGATATGTCGGGATCGTGGTTCGAACCTGGATCTGTAATATGGTGCAGACTTCTCCCTTCTCTCTCCAACAATTCTGCCATGTTCAATTTCTTAGATAAAGAGCCCCAGACTTATTATTATATGTCTGTGCGAAAATAAATTTCATTTTAAATCAATTAATAAATTGGATTGTACTAGTTTAGTATTAGAAATGGATTAATTAAATCAAGATATCGGTGCAAAGGAATACCTCTCTTAAGGATATTTTTCCATAAAAAATATTAAGTGATGTATGTATGCAAATTTATGCGGATATAATTCGACCAAAATGAAGATTTATACTTGGCCATATTTACATATATACATATGTGTATTTTCATGCGAATATTAGATCGACCCAAATGAAGTTTTAATATTTAGTCGAAGTACACATATGCATGTGATGGTGAACACGTGACAATGATATAGATTTAAACATGTGAATGATAAATTGGCCCAAAGGAAGGTTTATTATTTATCATGCATTATTGTCAGTGTTTGATTGTTACAACAAGAGTATCGTTAGTAATTAATATTAATATACACTTGGTATCTTGGATAATATAAATACAATTGTATGATATTTATTATTGATTTCTTCAGTCAGTGAGTCATTAAAGGTTTTGTTCTCTCTTTTCAGCAAATGCTGCTACTCTATCTTCCAACTTAGGATCAATTCAAAATTTTGTGGGTTCTAACTTTACTAAGTGAAAAGCTAAGTTCAGATTGTTCTTGGATGTATTGATCTTGATCTTGATCTTGTTCTAAGGAAGGAACAATCTCCTTCTCCTACGGATACTAACATTGATGAGTATAAGGTTTTTTATGAGAAGTGGGACCATTGGTTTGGCGATCATTAAGGAAATGATTCCAGAAACCTCCAGAGGTGGTGTGGAGATCAAAGATCTCAAACAATTCCTTATCTATATGGATTTGCGCTTTCGCTAGAATTGATAAGGCGAAAATGAGTATGCTTTTACATTGCTTTAGTATGATGAGGTATCATAGTAAAGGAGAAATATCCAACATTCTTTCAAAACTCAAGACACTTAAGATTGAGCTTTTGATTAAAGTGCTCATCTTCTTTGTCTTGAACTCTCTTCCTCCTTAGTTCAATCAATTGAAATATAGTTATAACACACAGAAGGAGCATTGGTCTCTTAACGAGCTCATTGCATATTGTGTGCAAGAGGAAGATAGAATGAAGCAAGAAAGAACTGAAACTGCTCATATTGTTTACACCTCTAAGGGTCAGGGCAAAGAAGGGAATTTGAGCTTGCTAAGGATGATGCTGCTAAAGATCCTACCCAAAAGAAACAAGCTAAGGATCAAGATACCTGTTTCTTTTGTAGGAAGGGTGGACACATGAAGAAGGACTACCAAATGTATCAAGCTTGGCGTGCTAAGAAAGGTATGTTCCTTACTTTGGTCTGTTCAGAAATGAACTTAGCTAAAGTGGCTAAAAACACTTGGTGGTTAGACTCTACTACTACTACCATGAGTGTTTCACTTCAGGGCTCCCTAAGCTATCGAAAACCAACTGATGCTGAAAAACGCATTCATATGACTAATGGAATTTCGGTGCATGTGGAGGAAGTTGCACATTTTAGATTGTTTTTTAGTTATGGTTATTTTTGATTTGAAAAACACTTTTGTTATACTGTCTTTGAGACGAAATTTAGTTTCTGGTCCTTATTTAGATAGATCTGGTTAGTCCTATCTAACTTGGAACAAAACCACTACTTTGTCTTTAAATTAAGTTCTTACTGGAACCAGTAAACTTTTGGATGATCACAATCTTTATATGTTTGACACTTTAAACTCTAATGAGAAATGTTTAAGTTTTGAATCAAGGGGCACTTAACATATGTTTGTAAATGCAAATTCAAGAACTTTTTGGCACAAACGTCTATGTCACATCTATAGAAATAAAGTTGAGCGACTTGTGTCAAATGGTATATTGAGTTCTGTTGACTTCACATATTGTGATGTCTGTGTATGTTGCATTAAAGGAACGCAGACCAAACATAAGAAATTAGGTGCATATAGAGCTACAGAAGTCTTGAGGTTGATACATATGAATATTTATAGGTCGTTTCCTACTGAATCGTGAAATGGTAAACAATACTTCATATCATTCATTAACGATTACTCTAGTTATGCATACTTATTTCTTATTCATGAAAAATTAGAGTCTCTGGACGTGTTCAAGAAGTTTAAGGCTAAGGTTGATAACCAACTTAACCGAAGGATAAAGTCTCTCTGATCTAATCGTGGTGGTGAATACTACGGTCGATATGATGGGTGAGGCGAACAACGTCTAGGACCATTTGACAGATACCAGAGGAATTCAAAATTGTGCCTCATACACTATGCTTGGGTCTCCCAACATGAATGGTGTTTCTGAGAGAAGGAACCACACTCTTAAAGACATGGTGAGGAGTATGATTAGTCATTCTACCTTACCTGAATCACTCAAGCAAGAGGCACTAAAGATTGCAACTTACATTCTTAATAGTGTACCAACTAAAGCAACTGCTAAAACCCTTTATGAGCTTTGGAAAAGTAGAAAATCTAGTTTAAAGCACCTTTAGATATTGGGGATGTCTAGCTGAGGCTAGGCCTTACAAGCCATATGAAAAGAAATTGGACTCAAGAACTATTGGTTGTTATTTCAACGGTTATTCTGAGCGATCTCGGGGCTACAAGTTCTATGATCCCACACTAAATAATATTTTTGAGATGGGAACAACTACATTCTTTGAGGATATTGAGTTTGGGGGGAGAAACGAGTGAGGGATATCATCTTTGAGGAAGAATCGGTTCTGATTTCTATACTGATTCATATAGTTGCTTTGGATAAAGCAAATCTGGATCCTCAGGTTGATAATGAAGTTATTCCTCACTTTGATAGTGAAGTTATACCTCTAACTCAGGATGTAGATGATATCGATCATGAAAATCAAACTCAAAAGAATCAATAACTAGTACAACAAGATGAAGTTGCTTTAAGGCGGTCCACTGAGGTAAGGAAAAATGCTATTGTAGATGATTATATAGTATTTTTGAGGGAACATGAGGAAAATCAAACTCTTATGGAAGATGATCCTATCAACTTCTATCAGTCTACGAGTAATTCAATCTCAGATAAGTGGATTGAAGCAGCGAATGAAGAGTATCAATCGATGCTAGACAATCAAGTTTGTGACATCGTTCAGTTACCGGAAGAATAGAAACCTACTGGTTAAAAATGGATATTTAAGACCAAGAGGGGTTCAAATGGTAAGGTAGAACGATATAAGGCTCGTCTAGTAGGTAAAGGCTATACTCAGAAAGAGGGGATTTACTATAAAGAAACATTCTCTCCAGCTTCATCAAACGATTCTCTTAGGACAATCATGGCCCTTGTTAAACAATATGATTTGGATTTTCATCAAACGAATGCCAAAACAGTGTTTCTAAATGAAGACATTGATGAAACAATTTATACAGAATAGCCAGAAAACTTTATCTTAGGTAATGCAGAAAATATTGTTTGCAAATTAAAGAAATCCACATATGGGCTAAAACAGGTTTCTCGTCAATGGTACCGAAAAATTCATAAGGTTATCATCTCCTTTGAATTTGAGGTGAATTTGGTTGAGAATTGTGTGTGTCAAAAGTTCAGTGGGAGAAAGTGTACTTTCTGGTTTTATATGTTGATTACAAATTATTGGCCACAAACGATATGAGTATGCTGGTTGAAACCAAGAGATTTCTTAAAGAAAATTTTGAGATGAAAGATCTTGGTGAAACATTTTTGCCTAAGGAATCGAGATTCGTCGAGACCGTTCTCGAGTAATTCTTGGATTATCACAAAAGAGCTATATCGAGAAAGTACTTAAGAGATTTGACATGCATGATTGCAAACCAGCTGATACCGCAATAGTTCCCTTATGCTTTGGCAGTAGGGAGTCTAATATATGCTCAAGTTTGTACGCGTCCGGATATTGCGTATATAGTTGGAGTTTTTGGGCAGATACTTATGCAATCAAGGCATGGACCATTCGAAAGCAACCAAAAGGATCTTAAAGTACTTGCAGAGAACAAAAGACTATATGCTCACCTATCGGAGATCAGATAATTTGGAGGTCATTGGGTATTCTTATTTTTGATTTTGCTAGATGCCAAGAGAGTAGAAAATCTACATTGGGATATGTCTTTTTGTTGGCTGGTGGAGCTATTTCCTAGCGTAGTGCAAAACAATCACTCGTAGCTTCATCCACCATGGTAGGAAAATTGATAGTAGTTTATGAGACATCCAATAAGGGAATTTGGCTGAAAAACTTTGTCACAGGGCTGCGAATTCTAAAAGGAAGCGAAAGACCACTAAAGTTATATTGTGACAATAAGACAGTTGTTTTATATTCCAACAACAATAGGAGTTCGGTAAAGTTTAAACATGTAGACGTTAAATACCATGTCGTAAAGGAATGGGTATAAAGTGGAGAGATTTCCATAGAATACTTAGGGACAAACTTTATGTTAGCAGATCCTCTTACAAAAGGTATTCTGCTAAGGGTCTTACACCAGCATATTGCTAGAGTGGAAATTTTGGTGTTTGAGGATCATTCGATTTAGTGGGAGTTTGTCATTTTGTATTGTTCTATGTTTATTTTGTTTGTGTTATGAACATTTTTCTGATCAGAAATAATCTTTAAAGTAGATCTATCGGTTTACACATTGTACAATAAAGTTAAAGGATCTCACTAAAATAGAACCAATTGAAAATCGACATGTACCGACCACCTTTCATGTGACTTTCATGCTACACTTTTCATAATTGATATATATTATTTGGATGTATTGATTTCAGTGACCATGAAAGGTTTAATTATGAGTAATATAACAAAATCCGCTATGATCCTATGTTGTTATAGTCAATGGATAAGATTTTCTTATGCTCACGGATATAATGGCATATTTTAGCTCATTAAGTCTATCACATTTTCAGGCACACAAAGACCGGGTTGAAATTCCCGGGATTCTAACTCTTCCTCGACGACCACTCGAAATCGAAGCTCCGGAAATATTGCTCATTGTATAGAGGGGCGTCAGAGAGATATTGAGAGAGATAAATTTTTGATCTTGATGGTGAAGAAGGAGAGAACACAAATATGGTGAAGAAGGAGAGAGATAGATAGAGAGAGTTTTCGATATTGAAGAGGGGAGATTTTAAATTTCAAATTAATGGGTTTTAAATTTTATATTATGAATAAAAAAATCTTACTCACAACTGTTTCCCATTTTCTTGTTTTCTCTAAACTACGATTGGTCAAACTTGACCAAGTTATATATTTGTATAATTATACAACTTATACAAGAGGAGAGAGAGAAAACCAAGACAACAACAACAGAGGAGAGAGAGAATTGGAAATGGGTGATTGAGGAGATGTGTGTTGAGAGAGTAGTGAGAGATGAAGTCTTAGAGAAATGGAAATAACTCTCATTAACTATCAAGAATGAGCTTGATCATCTCATCATCGACACAACTTCATCTAGTAAAAATTCAAACTTAATTTCAGTCTTTTTCTAATAAAAAGGTAAGAATCTTTGAGAGTGAGTTTCTGTAGGAGAAGCAATAATGCAAAGGAAACTTGAGAAGGAAGAAGAAGAAAAGGAAGAAGAAGCAATTAAGACATTGGAAGAATTGAGAGATGAATTTAGAGTAAAGGAATATACTATTGTGACACTAAAAGAGAAAATATCTTTGATGGATACGCTAAAGTATAATAAAGAAAGGGAGATTGATTTATTGAGACAAAGTCAGAGGATTCTAGGGGGCAAGAATAATATTAAGAAGGAATCATCATTTGCATCCCTGAATCTGCTGATCTTGAAAACCAAATGTCTTTGAATGTACATATCACTTTTAGTCAAATATTTTTTTGCAACAATAAAGATGATATTTACTCAACAGAGAATCTTGATCTACAATGTCTTATTATTTCTCTTTCGGTTTATTTGCCATTTTAGATTAGAAATAGCAAATTATAGCGATTATGTGTTCAGAAAGCACATTAGGTTTTATTCTCTTGCTTTTTTTTTGTAAGATACTCTCTAGTCACTCTTTACAGAAAGCACCTTCGCTCATGCCACTGTACATACATCGCCACATAACTACGAATCCCAATGCCCAATCTGGTTTTCGTTCGGTATAAATTTTATTTTTTTAGATTTTTAGATTGTTAAATTTAGAAACCGGATAAACACCAAATACCCCCGTAGTTATTTATTTTCTGATAGAGCTTTTGAAATTAATTGGTGTTTTGTTTGTTTTTTGCAAAAATTATTTGGTGTTGATCTACGTCTGGTTTTCGAGCTGTCTCGCAGAAACTACTTTATGATTTGGTTATGGAAAACACAAAAGAGTTGGATAAGGAACCATATCGTAAAGAAGAGCTTGTAGCTAAAAAAGAACTCCCAGGCTTCAACATATTTTAGGATTCCCATACTTCAACAGACTTCAGAATTCTCAAATTTCAGAATTACAAACTTCAACAAACTTCAGAATTCTTAGATTTCAAGATTCCTATACTTCAAAATGAGCTAGAAGCTGAAGATGTTTTGGATATTCAAGATTGTCTCTTGACACGTGCTAGAGCCAAGAAGCTCAATGTAGCAATCAGAGGAATACTTAAGCAAACTTGGAACCATGAGGAATGGTTGAACCGAAATGGAGAAGTTGTCATATGAAGTACTTTCATCACAATTCAAACCGATCATAATTTAAGCTAATCAACAAATAGGCAAGTATCACTTGTGTGCTCTTTTTTCTTACCATTAGCTTTGTCCCACTAGGTTTTCTAAAGATAGATGTTTAACGAGGTCATAAATGCTTTCAAATCACCTATTTCGTTGATCCAATACCATGCCCAACGATGAAGATCACAAAAATAAGAAGGCGAAATTTATTTCTTTTTTTCAAACTTCATTTTAGGAATGTTTTTTATTGCTGCTACTTGTCCAGCAAGTCTTTCTCTTTTATTTTGTTGTCGCAAAAACACTTTGGAAGGTGTCACCCATCTTTTATCAAAACACTCCTTTAGAGTTTCTCCCTTGTTGGTGTGTAATATCCAACAAGGAATTTCGAACTTTTTTGGTGTGTCATATTCAGAGAATTCGATCTTACAAATATCAAGAGTATTTTTGCAACTATTGTGTGACTAATCGATCCAGAACCCTTGTGTTTGAAGCTTCTCGGCATCAAGGTAGCAAGGCTTATCCCGTTACAACCATTTAGAGTGTCGATCTAGGGAGAATTACATCAAGTAGTATCAAAGCACGCTTTAGAAGTTGAGTATTATGATCTCTTTTTTCTTATTTGTTAGTTTCACATTAAAACTTTTCAGATTCTGAAAAAGTCAGTTCTGTGTTTTAATCGATTTTAGAGTTGTGAATTTGAAAATCTAGTTTAAATTTAGTTGTTTATCTTCCATAGATCACGAACTGAAACGGTATTGTGTTTCAGTCATGTTTAATTTCAAAATTTGACCAGCTTGTTGTAACACGTTAAAATCATGCCATAATCTGCTTTGCACCAAATTTTCTTTTGGAACTTTTACTAGGTGTGTTGTCGTGTGTCGTAGGTAATCATGACCGAGGAAAACGAAGAACAAATCAGCAATGCCAAATAAACTCTTGGTGAAAGCGCTTACTTCCTGAAAGGATAAACTATTGAACATTGTTTGACCCAAAAAAAAAACTATTGAACCCTAAACCATCTGTCACAGTCACTGGTACATGCACTTTGTTTGTCACAGTTTCTGGTACATGCACTGTATCACGAACTAGTTCTGAGTCTTTTTAAATCCATCCGTCCTCCTCTGTATCAGCGACCCTATCAGAAACTACAACAACATCTTCAATTTTCTTCCCCAATCTTGAACCATCTTGTGCTTCAGAGAATGGAAATTTTCCTTCAACAAATGTAACATCTCTAGAGACAAATAGTTCTCTAGTATCTAAATTGAATAAAGTCCACCCCTTCTTTGCATAGGGATAACCAAGAAAGACACATTTTCTACTTCGGCTAGTAAACTTATCTTAGTCTCGCTTTTGATTATGAGCATATGCAAGACATCATAAGATCTGTATCTCGCTATACTTTGGAGCTTCTCCAAAAATGATCTCATACGTACTTTTCCCATGGTGCAACTCACATGGCGTTCGATTGATCAGATATGCAGCACTTCAGACATTGCCCCCAAAATTCGATTGGAAGATTTGCTTCAAACCTCAACGCTCTCGCCACATTCAATATATGATGATGTTTCCGCTCAACTCTTCTATTTTGCTGAGGAATACCCACACATAATGTCTGATGTATAATCCTCATGTCCCCGAATTATTCTATCATCTTCAAGAACTCACTACCATTGTCACTCCGTACTATCTTCACCCGTTGTCAAATTGTCTCTGTATCAGTACAAAGAACTCTGTAATTTTCCTTTCAACTTGAGTCTTGTCAACCAAGAGAAATACCCACACACCTATGGAATAATCATCCACAATAGTGAGAAAGTAAGAAGATCCATATATACTTTGTGTCCGATATGGTTCCCATAAATCACAATGTATCATCTCGAAACACTTCTTGCTCCTATTGGAACTTAATGGAAATTCACTTTGACATTGTTTCACTCGGAAGAATATGTTGCAGTCTGGCACACCAACATTACTCTTATCAACCCCAGGCAGCTTCTTAATCACCTTTTATGAGGCATATCCCATCCTCTTATGCCATACTTCTATCTTCTTGACTCACTTTTCTCTGCTATGAATCTTCTGGATACCTTGTAGTAGATACAATCCTTCTTTCTTTTCTCATGTACCAATCATATGCAACGCAGAATCATACATGAGACACCCTTTCTTAGAGAAAAGCACAAAACAACCCAATACCTCAATCAACTGTGACACAGATACAAGATTGCACTCCAATTCTTCAACGAATAGAACTTGATACAAGGTCAGCCTTTGTGTGAGAGCGATAGTCCCAACTCGATCAGCAACCATTGTCTTACCATTAGGTAATCCAACTAAACATAATGATACACTACAAACATCCGTCATACCGTTCAAAGTACCTGTCATATGGTGCGATGGACCACTATGAATTATCCAATCATCAGAATAACTTCTCCTACTTGACAAATTTGCTGATTTTTGCCCCATGATACGCAATATTTGATCCCATTTCTCTTTCTTTAAACCGGTCTTGGCTAATGCTTCAACCTGCACTACATCTACGTCAGAAAATATGTGACAACACTGATCTGTAGCAGCATTTGTAACAACAGAAAATATGTGACAACATCGATCTCTAGCAGCATCAGAAAATATGTGATAGCACCGATTTGTAGCAGCATCTGTAGCAGCATCTTTAACAATATATGTAGCAACATCTGTCTGTACCACATCAGAGTGTAATACAACACATAGATCAGCAGCTGTAACAATATCGGTCTGTGATTTAGGGAGTACTTCAGAGACCCACACAATATGAATATGTATCGATGCACTGATTTTCTTCAATGAAGTGCTTTCCGCTACTCCGTCTTCCATAATATCAAAAGAACCTCTCACCACCATGTCCTCTTCAATTTTCATCTTCTTCATAACAATCAATCAAATAAGTCTCAAACAATTCATCTAAAAGAGATTGAAACCTCAATTGAGAGAATCGATTAACACTCAACAAAGAACGAGACCCCAAAATCGTAGGGCTTTGATACCATGAAATATTAGAAATTGTTTTTTTATATTTCTCTCTTTCTCTTTACATAACGACAAAGTCTCATATTTATACAAAACCTAAAACTCATAAAACCCTAGCTAATTAATGTTAAATCCAAAAGCCTATAAACCTAAATTAATACACGTTAATATGCTCTGCTTATCAACATGGAAAACGATAAACTGAGGTAAAAAGCAAAAATTGTTCTAGATCTGTTGGTTTGGAGTTGACTCTTGACGATTTCTAGGAGGTCAGCAACACAATTCCATTTCTAAAATATCTTAAACCGAGTGGGAAATATGTCATGGAAGATATACATAAGGTGCAGGTTTGCCAATATCGTTTGGCTTATCAGATATTTGTTTTCAATCCGATGATTTCGTATTCTTTTGTTGTTTGGTCTACAGATATGTAGTACACCAGCTGTTCTCCAATATCTATTAGAGGCTGGATTTATGGATTGGGATTGTATCACAGGTTGGAAACTCATTTAACATTTTCGGTTGATATGAATTGCTTATAAAACTGATTACATGACTATTCTTTTGTCACTCTTACCAGTCAGAGGAAAGAGTTTGGCTCAAAATTTAGAAAACGTACCCCACTTACCAGAAGACCAGGTAGCATCTTTTGTAATTTTATTGGTTCTCTCATGAGAATGTACCACTTATTTATCCTTGTTTATGATGGATGTTAGTTACACAATTATCTAAATAATCTTTTTACAATGTCCAAGATATAATTAGACCTCTGTCAAATCCAATCAAGGAGACTGGACATATCCAAATCTTGAAAGGAGACCTTGCGCCAGAGGGTTTGTAGCGAAAATTATCGGCAAAGAGGGCTTGTATTTCTTTGGTTATGTTGGTTCACTCTTATGTCTCCTTTGTTCTCCACATCTAGTTAACCGTTGTGGAACTATTTGTTTAAGGTCATGCATTTGTATTTGAAGGAGAGGAATCTATGTTGGCTGCTATGTCAGCAGTCCCGATGAGTTTTAAGGTAACTGCCTTTTCTGATGTGAAGTTCATCTCAAAATCTGGCTACTTCTAGTATCTGTTGAGATGTATCGCGTTACAGGGAACAATAGTTATCATCAGAAGAGTAGACCCTAAAGGAGGTCCAGGCATGTCTGAGACCGACAAATGCCATAATGGGTGCTAGCCTGATCAATTTTTCTGTTTTTTTTTCCTTTGTTATTGTCTAACTAATTGAGGGAGTGATACTTATGGTAGTGACCTAACTCATTTTATCTACTTAATTCACTTCTGAAAGGTACTTGTATGCACTGACGACATCTTGCTATCGGGTGCTGCAAGAATGTGCATTACTGACTGATGGTAGGTTCTCGGGTGGGTCACACGGTTTTGTTATAGGCCACATCTGCCCTAAAGCTCAGGCCAGTCTTTCTTTCTTGCTATTTCTCTCGCTGTGCTGGCACTGCTTTTGTAATCTTTCAAATACTAAAAACAGATACTTATGGCTTGTTTATATCTGCAGGAGGGTGGTTCAATCGGTCTGATAAAGAATGGAAACTTAATCACAATTGACATAGGAAAGAAGGGAATAAACATAAAAGTCTTGCTCGAAGAAACAAATGAGCGTAGAAAGAAATGGATGCTCCACCATACAAGGTTAACCGTTGAGTTGTATACAAGGTATATAATAAAACCACCAGTTGTGTGTGTTATATAATGTATCTCTCTTTGTCATTTGTTCGATTAGTTGCTAAACAATGGTTGGCTGATTAATTTTTTCCTTTTAAAACGGTACATAAAGAACGGGCAGTCGGCTTCAGCTGGATGCGTGCCGGATGAGTAATTGATAGATCTCAGAGCGGTTTTTGTGAGTAATTGTTTTGGATCATGTTACTCTTTGTTCTTGTCTTGACTGATCATTGGGCTTGGCTTTACCATTTTGTTTTTCTTGTCAACTAAAGACTTTTTATTTTGCTGAAATCCAAAACAGAATCATTTTATTACTTCTCATATCTCATCACAGGATCTCCCAAACATTAAAAAGAAAACAAAAAATTTCCAAACTTTATTACAAAATCAATTAGGAAAATGGAAAAAAAGTGTCCAAACTTTTAGAAAACTCCAAATTATTATTATTATTGACTTTTTTTTTTCATTTCTTCTCATTGATGCCAAGAGTGTTCTTGACTCCTTCAACAGCATCCTGAGCCATGTTCTTCACCGACTCACCGGTCTGTCACCGAAAAACAAACATTAGTGTAAGATTATTAACAACAGTTTGTATTCTTACTAATTAAAGACTGGTTACTTGTTGGATGATTCCTGAGGCTTGTTGTTGGCCGTGCTGAGCGGATTCTTTGGTGGACTGAGCCGCGTTAACAGTCTTGTCGCGTGCGCTCTGTGCAGTTTCCTGGGCAGATTCTGTCCATTGGCCAGCCTTCTCCTGCATATTTTTGTGCATTGTTACATGTAACGGAATGCATCTTTAATACATAAACTAAAATAACATAAGACTAGAAGAAATAGAATTATTAGAGGCAGAGACGTTAGCTTGGCTCTTGGTCTGCCCAGCGTTGTACGACTGTTGCAAGTTCGACATGATCTTTTGTCAGCTTAATTGGACTTTGTGCTAAATGAAGTGTTGATTGATACTTTCTTCTGATGAGAAGCGTATTTATACTTTACATAATTCTGGAGAAAGAATTTTTTGGTGAAGAGAGAAATAAGTAAAGTTCGGTGGAGAGATGTATGGATGGCCATCTATGTTTTTGACTACTTCTCTTCTTTGCTTTCTTTTCTTTTCTTTTTTTTACCTTTTCTCTTCATTTACTTTAACAAATGAGCAAATAAGTAAAACTAAATAACAGATTCCCTATTCTGGCTCTGTGTCTTCGACCCAAATTTGGGACTATATACACGAGAAAGGGCTTGTCAATGAAAAGCAATGGAACTTTGTCTAATTGTGCGGTTAAGAATTAGACCAACTTGCATTGCTTTTCATTCACCTCCGAGAGAGAGAGTTCAAATGGTATGATACCAAGGTGAGATTGGTTAACTATGGAGGGGAAAATGGATAAAATTCCGCGTGCAAGTGACTTTTTAAGAAGATGCTTTTTGGTGTGAAGATTGTGCTTGAAAGACTGACAAATATGAGATATGGGGGAGGATTGAGTTGTGTGGTTCCAGTTCCTGTCACTGAATCATATTTCTTTGTAAAGGTTTTCGCTACCAACTCTATCATTATAAGAAAAGCTTGATTCCTCCGGAAGTCATTGTGAGTATGATGGTGTTGTCTTTTGTTTGTAATTGAATGCCATAAACAATAAAACATGTAAACCTTTGATGGTTAGCTTATATTCTGCTCCTACAAAACGCTGTTTCGATTGAATAGAAGGGCTCACTTTCACTATCTTGGTGGTGACCGTATTAGTCTCACAAACTCGAATCCGAAATTGGTACTTACTAATGTAAGATTTTTTTTTCAACCACTACACATTGTGTCGTTCAAACTCAAAGCAGAGTATAACTAAGTAGGCTGAGGGCGAGGGAGACAATGCAGCCAACGTGGGAGAACATACTGCGAAAAGAAGAGATGGTTAGGAAGAGATTCATACATCCTGAGGTAGTTCCCAGAGATCTCTGCCATATACTCATTGCACGTGTTAAAACTCAATATGCAACCATCCAGACACTTTTTGTTCTCATATGCGCTTTCCTTGTGAAAACTAAACACATGTGTTCTCAAGTTAAAACAGATCAGACCATTCTTGTTCATGCTCCACATGTAGATGATCTCCAAGTCCAAAGGATGCATCACTACCGGAAAATAATCGCCACCTAGCTCCATAAAAGTCGACAAGTTGATTTCCCACGACAGTTGCCACGCCTCAGGACAATCCATGTACTTGACGAGCTTCCAAACCCGCAATGTACGGTTTTCGTTTTCATGAAACTCGTTAAAATACACAATGGACCCTTCCGTAGTTGTGAAAGTTCTCCTGAAACGCCGTAGCTCATCATCTTTACCAGGGAAATGCATAACACGACACTCATCACCTTCATGAGCTCCATAGAAATCGTAAGCTACAACAGCAACAGCGTCGTAAGTGGGACTATCTTGGGAAAGCCAGTGAAGAATCCCATTCAAAGCAATCGACTTGTCGTGTCTAGACCAGATCGTGGGACGAAGACAAGTACAAATTACAATTCTAGGCTCCCACAAGCCTGTTTCAGACGAGTAAACCATAAAAACGAGTTCATCAGAGGATAAGTTAGGTCTCAACATCCAGACAATCTTGTAACTCACGACGATACCACTCTGCATCTTGGTCACCAATCCAGTATCACTAAAACGCTCGCTCTTCCGTAAGCTCTCAAGATCTTGCAGAGGGAGTAAAGAAGGAAGAGGGACTCGAAACCAATCCTGCAACAAAGGGTTCCCAATGTAATACAGAGGGGATCCACAGAAACTCTCTGCGTAGATGGAGACCAACCCATCGGTGCAAGATAAGACCTTTACTTTCGTGATTAGGGTTTCGGCGAAGAAAGTCGGGAAAGATCCCGGAGAACGAGCGAGTCCCCATCTCTCGCATCCATGGTGACCCACGATTTCTAAAGAGAGCTTGTGGGGTTTTGTTTGGATGATTGACCATGACACGGAGGTTGAAGAATTGAAGGAGATGTAGTAATCTCTAAAGAAGTCGGAATCGAGGAGAGATCTCCATTCTTTGCTTATTAATCTGAATCTTGCTATGTTCTTCAATGGAAACCGCGCCAAGACATTCGCCAGCGCCACTTCTGGAAAATCCGTAAAACCCATTTTCGTTTAGAGGTGGTGAACGACACACAACCTCAGAAGAGCTCCACAACTAAGGTCCCTTTTTCTTTTTTTTTCGGTCAAATTTCATTTCATTTACTGAAGCCTAGTAGGCAATACAAAGAGTTACTAATAGAGGATTAATTACTTTGGTTCAATGACTCCTCGAATATGGGTAATATACACTGGTGACAGATCATAAAACGGTCTAAATGCTACTATAAGGGCGGTGGGTATTGTGGACTGGCTAGACCCCCATACATGATGTGATAAACCATGATCTTCTTGACTCATTCGATCATGGATGGACCATGAGTCACTTGCTCGGACTGAGATCAATGCGACTGATTGGATTGAATTAAGGATCATCATAGCCAGACTGAATCAGTCAAGGCGAATCCGTAAGTTTCAGCTGTATTATTGGGAAAACTGAAATGATACGAGGATTTGAGTTGGACTGGACTGGCCAGATGGAATTGGCCGAGCTAAATAATGCCTAACGCAAGAATTCACATGTTTCGGCTGAGCTGATTAGATAAGTTGGTGGGTGAGCTGACTAACCGGATCGGGCTAGTCAGATTCTGATAAAGATGGTTTTATCCGAGCAAGCCAATCAATTTAGACATGACAATTATTTTTGTCGGATCCTAACATGGTTAGTTGGATTCAGACAAGGCAGTTAAGCCTGTCGCGAAACAGAGAAGGTAATTGGTTGGACTTAGTCATTTTTCGCAGAAGGAATTAGCAGGAACGACTATTTGAGGATTTTCATGCAGAATTGATATTTTCGCAAAGGAAAAGAGCGGGAACGGTTAATCCTAAGTGGAATCATTCCTGTATGGTTACCAGGGCGGTTTTGCGAGCCAAAACGCTGTGTTTAGTGTTTAAATATTAAAAAGGACAATTACCTTCATTATGCACGAAAAATATAAAGAATTCAGAAAGAAAGTTCGATTCTTAGAGATTTGGCCGAGAGAAAGAGAGACATAGAGAGTGCCCGACTAAGCCGTTGTTCGGCTGAATCAACAGACTGATCATACCGTGTCTGTGACTGATTCCACTTCTAAGACGACAAGAGCTGTCAGAAACCAATCAATCAATCCTAATGCTAAGGTAAGTTCGTGACTGTAGCCATACTTAGGTTTTGTGAAGGTCGATTGGTCGTGAATGCTTGTCTGATGGTTGCTGACCAAATGTTCATTGACTGAATGATCGATGGCCGAGTCAATAGTGTTATAATGGCCGTTGGCCGAGTTCAATGTTTCTTCTAAGGTTGATAGTCAGATTTACCGAATTATAACTAGAACTAACTGTGAATCTGAAATGAACTGATTAACTCGATGATTGTAAGTGTGGCTAGTGGGTCGGGATGACCGGTCTCACTCAGCATTTCCTTGGTGATGCATTCTATGTGAATGTGTTCTGACTCTGCCCAAGATGGCTCTTCTGTTTCAGCAGCTCGCGGGACAAGGATAGAAAGGAAAGATGGGTGGATTTAAAGTGTATATTTAATGGTAGATGGTTCTGTTCATGTAATACCTTATAGCAAACTCTACTAGCTTATGGCAATAAGTTAAGTTTGTTTTTAATGATGAATAATTTAACTAAAAGACTTGTCTAAAATCGGATGAACACGCAACTGCTAAGTAAAAGGCAAGTTAGGATCTCACAAGTTGGTATTAGAGCATGGTCAGTTCTACGACAATCTAAGTGTAGTGGGTTATTGGGGCATAAATTTATCCTTCCCAGCCAAGGTCTCACGGTAATTATGTTTTTCTATATGGAACTAAGTTAGTTCCTCACTAACTTAGTTAACTTGTTTGAACTATGCAAATGGGTAAGAGTGGTGAGAGAAAGCAAGTTGTTGTGAATCAAAGTGAAGGAAACTCTCTAGAGTGAGAACTGACCAGATGGAAACTGTGGTGAACATGGGGGAGCGTAGGATTCCCAAGAATTAGGAAGTAGTTTCCGAGATGTTTCAGTTCTGATATGTGGAAGGAACATGTCGACATACTTGGTGATTAGTTTAGTTACAGACTATGATGTGATACTCAGAATGGACTGGCTTGGGAAGTACAATGCACATCTGGACTGTCGTTGAGGACATGTTCCGTTTGAGACTAGCGAAGTAATTTTAAGTTACCAAGGAAAAAGATTACCACTAGGAAGCTTCGTGATCTCATCGATGGAAGCTGAAAGAATGACTTTGAAAGGTTATGAAGCTTACTTGGCAACAATCACTACTTGCGGAAGTTAGTTCGGGTACTGATTTGAAGGAAAACATGGTGGTAAAGAGATTTAAAGATGTGTTCCAAGCACTAACTGGATTAAGACCAAAACGTTCAGAATCGTTTACTATTGAGTTGGAACATGGAAAAGCTTCGATCTCAAAGGCGCCCAACCGAATGGCACAAGCAGAGATGGCCAAACTGAAAATGCAGTTGACTGAGCTGTTGTAAAAGGGATTTATCAGGCGAATCAATTCATCGTGGGGTGCACTGGTACTGTTTTGAGAAGAAAGATGGTAGCTTTAGATTGTGCAGTGATTGCCGATGGCTGAATAGAGTGACAATGAAGAACAAGTACCCTCTACCTGATAGCTCATGTTTTTGCTCGAGAATTCACTGCAAGCGTACAGATATGTACGTTGTAGTGGTTCGAGATCGAATTTACATAGACCAAAGGTTGCACAAAAAACTATCATATCAAATGCCGGCTAAAGCGAAAAAGAAGAGTTATATAATGATGCAGAAATTCGAAACAAGCAAGCAGAAAGCAAAGAATAGGAGTTGTAAAACAATAGAAGAAGGCATTGGGCATAAAGAATTCTCAGGGAAACCATTTCATTGTTGATCAACATATATTGATAAGGGAAAAGTATTAAGAACCGTCTCGAACTCAAATATGTAATATAGAATCAACTTACTTCCGTAGCGCTAACTCCTTATGTTATAGAGTCCTAAAGACTAACTTCCATTGAATTTCAAATTTTAAACATGCATTAAAGTTGAGTTTGATATGTTCACAAAGCGCAATAACATCAACTTTCGTTAGTTAAGGACACTTTCCTCATCTAAAGTTCTTTGAAGCATATAAACAAACACTTTCGGTGCGTTAATCTTCCTAAGAACAGAAACTAGGTCATGAGTCTAATTTCAGCATTAAGAACAATTTAAGATGAAGATTCAATTGATAAATCCCTAAATCTAACAACCTAAAATCAACAAATCATGAGATCCCCTAGGAGAAACTCTAAGGCCAATGAATGAACTACTGATGCAACCTTGGTTGGCTCTCTGTTGATTAAATCGCTGAATCTTCTGAAAAAGAAATCTGAACTTTTCTGTTTGGTTTTTCTTTGGGTTTTTGATTATAAAGAAAAAAAGATGAGAGGTAGAATATGGATGAAAAAGATGATAGATGAGAATCGATGGATTTGGCGAATGGGTAGAAGGATAGATAAATCTTTAGATCGGGTGAATGAACTCCCTTTTTCATCTTAGAGGTAATGCTTTTAGAGAATGAACTCTGTAGCTATGATATGTTCAATGATGAACAAGGGTTTCACAATCTTTGTGAAGAAAAAAAACAACTTTGATAAAACTTCGATGATCTAAAAGTCTGCAGATACATAATTTAAATATAAAATAAAACTAGGATTTCACAAATCCTATCCCCTTAATTTGAAATTACTAAACCAAAAATTAAATAAAACCGAGCCTAAAATTGAACACTAAAAACCGAGACATCATAGATGCTGATCGAATCTTGGTTTGGTTCTTCAATGGAAATCGATTCTAGTTTTGGATAAACCAATGCAGACGGTTTTTGGAGCTTCTTGGGCACTTGATCCAGAATGTGATGCTGAGGATTATTGGATGAATTAAACACCTAAGACACTCATCTTGACGGTGAAATAAGGCTGGAACAATGTTCTTGCCATACATGGATGATTTGCTCTTGAATTCACACGAACAGGCTTGACAGACGAGTTGAAAGTCTGCTGACTTTGAAAATTCATAACTAATTCTTCCCAGCGTCTTTTCAAGTGATTCCACTTTTTCTTTATCCCTTGATGGCTTGAAAATCTAAAACCTTTTGAATCATAGCCTGAAACCTTCTTGTTTGGTTAGAATATCCCTTCGGAGTGATGATATGTCTGTTCTGCAAAAATCTTGATTCACCCAGATTGTAAGCTCCATAACTCCCAGGCCTTTAATGTCGTTGTGATGAGTCTAGTTGCTAAAGATGCTCTGAGGAGTAAGCTTTCCAGAACAATTGATCTTGTTGCCTAATTCCATCTGGTTGGAAAGATATGTTCCTTTGAATTCGGTTGGGTCCATTCTGCGAATTGAGCTGAACAGGATTGCATCATTCCCTCCTCCTTTAAAAAGATTTGTCCTCAAAGCCAAGCCTTATAAATGACCAAACTCGTTGATAATCTGGTTCTCATGCACTCTTCTGAACCTTGG
>OVAN01006135.1:0-21945 GCA_900406275.1 Anastatica hierochuntica | reverse complement strand
CGTCTTGAACTCAAACACTAATATAGAACTGATCTACTTCCGTAGTAACAAATCCCTATGTATTAGAAATCTCGAGACTAACTTCAGTTGAGTCTCGATTTCTAATCATGCATTCCTAATGNAATCATGCATTACTAACAAATTCGATAGGTTCACAATTCACTTAAACATCAACTTCCTTTGGCTTAAGAAGAATTGCTCATCTAAGATTCTTTCAGGCATTTAATCGAACACTTTCCAAGCGTTAAATTATCTAAGATCAGAAACTAAGTGATCAGTTTAATTTTATTCATTACGAACAATCCTAGATGAAGATCCAATTGATTAAATCCCTAATCATACAATTCTATATCAACAAATCATGAATCCCTATGTGAGAACCCTAAACCCAACAAATAGACTACTCACTCATGATAACCGCATAAACACATATCAAATCAGAGAGAGACATGGTTGTATTTAACAAAAATAAGAGTAAAGGGTTCAGAAAGCTTCTCAGATTCAAAGTACAAAGATGCTTCTTCTCCCTAGGTTACAAAATCAATCTCTGCTCTCAAAAAGTCTATAAAAGCACATTTTGAAACAAGAAACACGAGCCTAGGTTCTACTAATGAGATCCGGTTCAAGATAAGTTCGGTCTGGTTCTTCGTAAAAATTGGTCTGAAAATCAGGACAGGGATCGACGGGTCCAGGGACAGGGATCGATCGATCCTTGTCCATATTTTTGGATATTTTCCAAACTTCAAGAAAACTTCCTTCC
Source organism: Anastatica hierochuntica (assembly GCA_900406275.1). NCBI lineage: Eukaryota > Viridiplantae > Streptophyta > Magnoliopsida > Brassicales > Brassicaceae > Anastatica > Anastatica hierochuntica. Next base: position 21,185 of record OVAN01006135.1, on the reverse strand, counting down.
AAGCTTGAAATCCATCCAAAATGCATTCTTTTCGCACATCCAAGCTCGATTCCTGTATAAACAACAAAGAACACAAATCCACGCCCAAAAGATCCGAATACATACTAAAAAACATAAATCTCGTGTAAAATCCGTAATAAAAACTACTAAAATACTAACACATCAAAACCACCTACAACAAGAGCCCCCTCCTCCCCCCCACAAGCTCGTCATTGTTAATCGATTCGAGGATCCGATGTTGAGATTGGATTTCCCAATTGATTTATTTAATGAGACTCTGAATTTGGTATCTAAATCTGGTTCTAATTGTCTGATTTCTTTAATTAAACTACTCTCCCTTTGATTTGATTTAAAAAAGATTTGAATTAAGCTTCGTTGGCCCCACCGTTGTTTCCACCTTCCACCTCATCATCGAGAACCGTGCATTTAAAGACGGGACTCTATGTCTCCCTCTCTCATTACAGTTTCTCCCTCTTCCTCCAAAAGGTTTGGCTTCTCTAATTCTTCCACTTCTCTGTTCTGTAATTTCTTCCTAGTTTCCTTGGTTTCTTTAGAGATTCCTCTCTATTGTTCATCTCCGCCTCCGCTGCAACAAACTATGGTTCCGTCTTCCTCGCCATGGATCCCGATTCTTTGATTACCCGTCAGAGAAAGCCTCTGAACCCTTCTCCTCTTTATGTGTTCAAACCCGGTGACATCCCTGGATCCTCTAGAGAGAGGACCTTCCTTGCAGTTTTACCTGTGGAGGTGCCCCTTTTCTGTGCAGATCCCGACTCTATCGGTGGTGGCGACGCTCTTGTTGCCATCGTGGATGACTCTAACTCTCAAGAGGAGGGTCCTCCCGTTTCCATCCCCGCCATTCCAGTTGTTGCAGTCCCTGCACCGACTTTCTTCGACGCTGCTCCGACAACAAACACCGTCAAATCTCGTCAAATTTTGAGGGAAAACCTCGATGTTCGAAATGATAGCTATTTTTTGATCTTGTGCTGGGTCTCCATCTCGCTACTACTAAGAAATTTGTAGTAGCTCTAGGGTTTTTTTTGAAGCAACAAGAATGTAAAATGTATAAACCTAAAAATTTCATGTATATTTCTGGTAATTTTTATATTTGATTAAAATCTAAGTAGACTTTCAGTTTAAGTCTGAAACTCTTTTACTAGTAGACTTCAACTGCAATCTGAAATCCAGTGGGAATCTAAACTTTGGGCGGGACTTCAGTTTTTGAATGGAAAAATAAATTTTCCCACACAGTGAGCGAAGAAAATAGTTTTTTTGACTTTAGACTTCACCTCAAATCTACTATACAAACTTCTAGAGAAGTTTGCTATTCAATAAAAAGAATAATTTTTATTATTAGTATAAATATATAATAAAAACTAATATCAAACATCAAAATTATTTGCAATATTTATAATGAATCTAGTATGTGCAAATTTAGCATTTCAAACCAATTTAATATTCTCAATCTAGCCCGTAACGTTAAACCAAATCTTTAACTAGAAACCATTCACATTTATTTCTCAAACTCTAAACTCTAAACTCTAACTAGTGCATATGTTCTTTGTAATATATTTATTTTACTTGGTTTAATTTTATTTTGTTCTATGACATTTTAATTTATAAATTTCGTAACTGATTATATTTAGTTTTTACATACACATTTTTAATCAATTTTTTTTTGAATTTTTAAATTTACATACAAGAGTTAATTACATACGCATACTACAAATGTAGTCTGCAAATGCAATATACATCAATAATATGCAGCTCCCACTTTTGTGTTTCAAACTTCTCAAGGTTAAAATGGTAATTATCGTTTCTGTTTTTGTGTTAGATCATAATGGATAATTGTAATTTCTTACCTCCTTAAGTTACTTTTGCAAAAAATAATGTATGGATTACTTTCACTTTTATCTATTTTTTAGATTACATTTTTCAATTTCTCCAATAGATACCAATAAATTAAAAACATATACTCATTCACGAGTTTGAGAAATAATGGAAATGAAAAAATGCAATCCAAAAATATATAGAGACAACAAATATAAAAAATAATATAAAAGTGAATGTGTATTTGTCGTGAACTAAAAATTATGGAAGATCTTTTAGATATTTGCTAATGTATGAATGAAATTACTACATTGAAAATCTTATAGAAAGTAAAGGATATATAGAAAAATTAATAATAATACCGAACATTAAACATAAAAAATATGGAAGCAGCGTTGAGATCGAAATCTCGTTTTTTTTTGAATTCTTCAGATTCTTCGTAGTGTGATTGTTCTGCATACTCAATTGTTACGCATCATCTAAAATAGAGGATAATGAACTTATAACTTGTGTTGTACTCTTAGACACAAAGCAAAAGAAAGAGTGAAAGATTGCTATGCCTGTTTTCAACATATATATATATATATATATATATATATAATAAATGAAAATGGCCAAGAGAACATCTGTAGTGTTTCATACACCCACCGTTTAATAATAATTCCTGTTTTGGAGAGAAATTTTTGTTTCAAAATAATTGATATTTTGGAAAGAAAATTTTGTTTTAAAATAACTGAAGTTTTGATTTTTCTATGTAAAAATTTAATATTGTTCGACATTTGCGACCAATTACATTATGCGGTATTTTTTATTGGTCAAATTAGTTTGTTTTAATGATGTTTTTGTATAAACGAGATTAATTTTATATGAATATGCACTTTCTTAATTTGTGTCAATTAACCTTAAACATCAACTAAAATGACAAGGGAGTATAAATTTTAGCTAGGAGAAATCAAACAATCTTAAGGAAGATGTCGACAATTAAGTTTGGAAAAAGAGTTTACACGTTTTACAAAGTGCATTAATGTACGACCTAACCGCACAACATCAATGTTATTATTGATTTTATTTTTATGTTACAAAATAAGTATTTGATTTATCATAATAAAACCAATTTAATGAGATAGTAAATATTTTGGATGGCGCTCTTCTAGGGTTTCCGAGTGGTGATCACCGAGTTCTATAGATCGAATAGCTTTTGATCTGTATTTGATCTCTGATGTTTCTCCTTTCTCCTCTCTAACAATTCTTCTCATTCATGTGCATCTTTACTGCGTCTTGCAGTCCTTTTTGGAGCTTTCAGACCTAGATTCTTGTAGTTTGCGTTTATTCCCGATCCATTTTGAATCATATGGTCATGGAATCTAAGTATACCATAGTTGAGAAAGGAAATAGAATAACATCATCAAAACGCTGGACGAGAGACCTTAAATCCCACTCTCTCTCATAGACAATACAAATATCATCTAAGAAAATAAGCTCACCTTAATAGGTCGAGTTCTTAATCCGAATATTCAAATACCTAATGTCGTGGTTAACTTTCTACCCATTCTGTGGGGTCTGACTAATCCACTGGAAGGAAAAGTGCATGGCAGATAGCGATTTAGTTTTTGTTTTACCATAGAGGATGATCTGCAAGCTATGATGAACAAAGCTCCCTTCCACTATAAATGATGGATGCTAGTCATACAACGTTGGGAATCGATTTTTTCTGATTCACTCTCCGCAAGTATTTCCTTCTTGATTTGAATCAATGATTTACCCATCCACTACCATAAACATGATATTATCAAACCAATCGGTCAAAGTATTGGTGGATACATAACTTAAAAAACAGAGGAAGGCTGCGTACAAGTTAATGAAACCGCTTCTAATTAAGAAAATATTTAGCTTTTCAACTAGAGAAGAGACTACTTTAGAATTCATGTATGAACGGTTCGAGAGACATTTTTTTTATGCTTCTCTTTGCATCATGAGAAACAAGAATACCCAAGGTCAACTTCGAATAAAGAATCCTCTGTTCAAATACTCAACTCAGATAAGATCCGAATTAACGAAAACATAGGTCAGGGGTCTTCCTATGGCAATGAAGAAACGACTCATCAAAGGCAAAAGCTAAGAACTGCATACCTCCCAAGGCAAAGCACAACACTAGCAATCGTTCTCCACCAAGATACAATCATATTAAGCCGTATAAAAGACAGAGAGTATCTTTGGGTACATCTAACTTTTGAAGGCCAAGCTCTTATGATAGAGATTCAAGCAGTTAAGCAACATCTTTCCTCAAATTGAAGACCATTATCGCAGACAAGATTCTTCATAGAACAAAGATGAGTACCTGTTAAGATCGCAACCTCATTCTGATTCTTTCTTGAATGAACCAAAAGCACATTCTCCGCGACAACACCCTACCTCTGGCCTGAGACACAACTCTCCATTGGTCCATCGACTCCCTCCTCATCCTCTTCCTCCATTAACACTTATACAAAGTACCATAGCTTCCCTTGATTCGCAAATACCTTAACAAGTAGAGGGATTTACAAACACTCGGTCATGTCGACCGTCTCTGGGAAGGTTGAAAGTTGTGGAGGAAAGGAAAAATAGAGGTTTATTACATGATAAATTGAGAATTGAGGTAAATGAAATAGTTGACAGAGTGGTAAACTCGGGACGTACGATTCAAACAAATCTTTAGATTTCCTAAAAAAATCTACAAGATGTACAAGTGCTCTATAAACCAGAAGTATCATCCTCTTCAAAATGTGTAACTACAATGAGAGTTTCACTATCTCATATAAAGAGACTAGACACCAAAGCCATCCATACATAGGAATCCTCTGAAAAGTTGATAGCTCTCCTAGGCCCAACTGACATGTGGTACGATTGGCTCTAACGATAAATCAGCACGAAAATCTCTAAGACGCAAAGCTACAAAAAAGAAAACTCCAAAAATAAGGTCCATGCAAGTCCATTACTTGGTTCTTCTTCCAAAAACCGTTTCACGACTTGAATGCATGCCTCACCAAGGATGAAAACATAAGGGTCGACGTCTAAATAATATGCTATTGTACCTCGTATAAAGGTTGTGTTCTCAAAATATTTAGCTACTACTAAGGTTTTAATACCTTCCATGTGTAAGGGTTCGATGGTTTCTCAAAAATCATCCAATTCTCAATTATTACAACAAGTTGTAACTGTCAAGGTATTGGGAGCTCCTTGACAGTTCGACGTCTAAGAAAACTGAGACTTACACTCTTCTCGGACTTAATGTTTTTATTGGAGACCAAAAATTACAATGACTATGTTGTAAAGGTTATAAATTTTAAGGGTTATTGTTATCATTTCACGATTCCTCGTGGGTTTGAGTGGATGACTCGCTTTATCATGAAAAGATGATTTCGACTTGGGATACTTTCGTTGTCTCCAAACTTTATCGATTTAGTAATTCTTTTCACTGTACTTTTGTCTATGGTGCCCTAGCTAGGGAAAGTAGATTACGAATTTGGAATGACATCATGGCTTTGGGTATGGATCGGGAGTCCTCTTGGTTATTAGTCGTTGATTTTAATGTAATTCTTCTTCATTCAGATAAGAGAGGGGGACCCCCTCGGACTGAAGCTTCATTTATTATTTTTCTCTCTTTCGTGGCTTCACACGGTCTTTGGGACATTAAGTACTCAAGGAATTTTCTTTTATCTAGGAGGGTATGCAGCATGAGCATTTGATTCATACGAGATTAGACAGAGATTTATATAAGAATTCAAGGTTGGAAATTTTCCCTTCTGGTCGCAGTCTGTACCTTTGTTTCGAAGGGTCTGGCCATCGCACATTGACTGTATATCTTGATGATACATGTGTGAGGAAGAAGGGTATTTTCAGATTTGATAATAGGTTGCGACATAAGGGTGAAATATATGATCTCATATCGTCTTTATGGCAAAGCGAAGAGGTGAAATATGTTGAGAACAAGATCAAAAGATGTCGATATGAACTCATACGTGGGATGAAAACTCAAAACTATAATAGCATGAAGCTTATTTGAGAAACTAAAGAGTCCTTGGAAAGAGTCCTCTCAGCGGTTTCTGCTGATATGAGTGAGATGGGGAGGCTCACAACAATTTTAGACAAGGATTACAAAGAGGAAGAGCAATTCTAGAGACAACGTAGTTGGATACAATGGCTCCACAACGATGATACTAACTCTTGTTTCTTTCATGAGACAACGAAATATAGGTTGACAATCAACAAATTAACGGTAATAGAGGATGAGAATGGTGTACCAAGATATACAGAACATGATATTTCACATACTGTTTCGAGTTTTTACGATCGAATCTTCACATCAAAATCCGTCAATGACCTGTTCGTCATTAGTGAAGAAATACAACCGCATATTTGGACGATGCAGAATCAGATTCTGGTTTGGCCTCCTTCGCTAGAAGAGGGATTAAAAAGCCACATTCCAGATCAGTGTTGAGAAAGCCTCGGGTCTTGACTGGTTTTCATCGAGTTTTTATCAATCTTTTTGGCCAATCATTGGACTAAATATAGTTTGGGAGGTTGGAGATTTTTCATCATGGGCAAGTTCTCACGACGCCTAAATCATATTCATGTCGTCATCCCAGAAATACAACATCCAGGCCGTGTTACGGATTATCGGCCTATTACTTTATACAATGTTTTTTACAAAATAATTGGAAAGATTTTGACTTCTCGAATACATATAGTTTTGCCTTTGATTACTTCAGAGAAGCAATCCCGATTTGTTCCGTGTAGGGCTATTTCGGAAAATGTTTTAATAACTCATCAAATGCTCTATTATCTAAGATTTTTGAAAGCTACAAAAAGGAGTATGATATCGGTAAAGACGGACATGAGTAAGGCATATGATCAATTCGAGTAAGACTTTCTTCGAGCGATCATGCAACGGTTTGGATACCATCATACTAGGATTATTTGGATAATGAAGTGTATGACATTAGCGTCTTACTCATTTTTAATAAACGTTGATGCTCAAGGTCATGTTCAACTATCTCAAGGATTACGACAAAGCGATCCTTTGTCTCCATGTCTTTAGTTCTCTGTATTGATTTCCTTTTCGGTTTATGTCGTAGTGCACAAGAAACAGGCATCTCACCAAGAATTAAGGTCTCGAGACTTAGCCCCCTTGCGAACCACCTTTTGGTTGCCTACGACATTATGATCTTTTGTCGCTTTGATGGGACTTCATGTAAAGCGTCACACCATATTATTCGATCTGATGAACGAGCTTCATGTCAAGCTATTAATACTACAAATTCGTCCATAACTTTCTCCTCAAAAAAACCCTCAAAAAGATGACTTGTGGCTAAGCGTATCCTCAACATTTATTAATAAGGAGGTAATGGGAAGTATTTAGGACTTCCTCAAAATTTTGGTCATCGCAAATGAGATATATTCATGGCTTTTGTTGATTCTATACAGAAAAGAGCATTTAGCTAGTGAAATTGGTTTTTTTCCATGGCCGAAAAAGAAGTTACGATAAAAAAAGGTTCTGTCCATGATTTCTTACACGATATCGTGCAAACTCCCTATGTCTCTTTGTCGTCAAATTCAATTTGTGCTCACCCGCTTCTGGTGGGATGATTCGCCAGATAAAAAAAAGGTGAGTTGGACTTCATGTGATCGAATGACATGTTCCAAGGAGGGAGGTGGGCTATGTTTTAGAGAGGTTGAGGCACATAACCACTCCTTGCTAGCCAAACATAGTTGGCGAATAATTCATGCACCTTTCTTGACGGTTAAGGTACAGTCAAATGCATCTCACGGTTAGCGTGGGATATTAATGGGTAGAGCACTTTTACACAAAGAAATGAGTTGGCTTATAGGTGGAGAAAATGTGAGGGTACTATATGGCCTATAGGTCCACCAGCATGTCACAATCGAGACTTACTAGTGGCATATTTGATTCATGAGGGTTTAAGACAATGGAATTGGGAGGCAATTGTAGAGCATATACTTCATCATTCTGATAAAATCCGTGAACAGTGCTAAGCGCTAAAAGACAGTCGAGTTATCTTTCTTGGTTACATGCACGAAATGGTCTCTACTCCACGCGTTCAGGCTATTTTCTCCTCAAAAAGGACAGTCATTACCATGAAGATGCACAATGTAATGGGAGAAAATGCATATGGAGGTTAAGAACGATGCCAAAAATCAGAATATTGTTATGGAAGTTTGTGGTTAATGCTTTACCGGCTGGAGTTCAGTTATTGTCTTGGGGAATCTTAGCTACAAATCAGTGTATTAGATGTGGGGGAACTGAATCAAGTACTCATGTCTTCCTACATTGCACTTTTGCTTAACGGGTATGAGATACTGCTCATGTTCACTTGTTAGTTCTAATCAACAGCCTTCTATAAATAGTTCCTCTCAACAGCCTCTTCATCAAATAACTTACCCCCTATTGTCTCTTCGAAGTATCTTCGGCAGCTCGGATCCTATGGGGTTTATGGGTGGCCAGAAACAAGCTTATTTTTGAAAATAAAGCTATTTTGGAGCATGATTTGGTGTCTTAGGCATCGCGGGATGCATCGCTGGATGCATGTAGCTGGAAGGTGGCGCAAGAAAGTAAACCATCCCCAAGCTTTTCTACTTTGTTGGCATTGAATAAGGATCCAGATAGCACCAAATGTTTCATTGATGTAACATGGGTCCGACTACATTATACACCGGTATATGATTCTTTATCTGTTCAAATACGGACGTTGTTTTAGGTGAGTACACTGATACTCGGAACAATATCTCTTCCACTTTGGCTACTGAAGCTTTTCCTTGTCTCTTAGCACATGAGAAAGCAGTGTCACATGGCTTGTTGGAGCTACAGGCTTTTCTCCGATTCACAATTTTCCCACAAAACTAGATTTTCCCATCAAACCCAGCTATTTTTCCTGTCAAAGTCGCGATTTTTTTGCCAAAACGCGTTTTCCCGTCAAAACTGCAATTTTTCTGCTAAAAGCACAAATTTCCCACCAAAATTTCGATTTTTCTATCGAACCGTGATTTTTCTGTCAAAACTCAATTTCCGTTAGAAACGTAATTTTTCGTTAAAATCGTGATTTTTCCCACCAAATTAGATTTTTCACTCCAAAAAGTATGATTTCAATCATGATTTTCCTCACATAATTCTCTTTTAAAACTACAATTTTCAGTCAAAACCGCTATTTTCCGCAAAATCTGCACTTTTCCGCCAAAAACTCGTTATTTCCAAAAAATGGCACTATCTCATCAATTAATTATTTTAATAAGTATTCAAGTACTAATTTAGACTCCTATGGGTAAACATTGTCGCATGCTTAAGAACTTAGGGGCTTGAGGTGAAACTAAAGTTATGATTTCAAATCATCCAAATACACTTAAGTGATTTTTACTTTAGGTTGAGATCAATTTAGTAAACTTTGTAAAAAACTTAGAGATATCAAAACTTTTAACGGGTTTGATTCGACTCAAATTTTCAAACCTGAAAAAGTATAAGATTATTCTAATTATAAAAAAAAAAAATTATCCGAACGAGTATAAAATTATCCGAGCAAGTATAAAATTACTCGAAGTTCTAAACAAGTATATAATTACATGAATGTTTTCTTGTATGTGCATAAATTCATGTTATTGGTATACATTTGGGTTTTCGGGTATGCCCAAACCTGAACATGAAATATCTTTATATGAAATTTGATTGGATATTTGACCGTATGAACCCGATTTTTCCAGGTCGATTTGGGTTTATATTTCGGATCTGGATAATTTACCTAGGCCTAACAGAGATGTACTTTTAATATCTTCATCATGTAATACTATTTTTCAAATCTTAATCATAGAATATATCTATATATATATATATACTTTTGATATCTTCATCATGTAATATTATTTTTCAAATCTTAATCATAGAATATATATATATATATATATATATATATATATATATATATTCAATATACATTTAAAGGAATTATTTATGAAATGAATACAAAAATACCAATAGATAATATTTCATAGATTTAAAATTACAAAATGCATTACACCAAAACAAATTATATACGATGTAACTTTCTTAGAGAAAATATGAAATTAACGGAATTCAATGCATACATTAACTTTAAATATTAAAAATTTATGAAGTTTAATATTTTATAATAATTTAAAGTTATTAAATAGAAAGTTTTTGGTATACATAGAAATTGAATATAAATTTTATGGAAATATTGATATATGTATACTATGTTTATGTTAATAAAATATTTGTGGTGTATAAAACATAAAATAACAATTCATTATTGTGATTTTAGCTCCAAATATTATGGAGTTATATATATATCTGTGTGTGCGCGCGCGCGCATGTGATGGTTACCAAAAAAACTTCAGTCAATATTTTATCCATCAAACAATACACGATACAAAGTTTTACAAGTTTAGTCGATCCTATGGTAACTATTAACAATATCGCTAATGTCATCATACCAAGGAACGACTTGGTGTTTCCAGTGAAAATTATGTATATGTACCATCAAAATTAGGCACATTGTACTACCTTTAAGGCGGTCATGACCAATAAATATATAATTTGTTCTTTAGTTGTGTATTGAATCTATTTTCATGTCTATCTTAATTAAGTTATTTTCATTGATTATATATATTTAAATTTTTTATTTTCATAAGTTTATTTTTTGTTAAATATATATATTCTTTTAATTAGTCTATCGTTAAAATGGCTTGGTGAAACATCTTGTCCGGTGGGCGTGGGAATCTTTAATGTTTAATTTTTTTCGCGAAATCTTCTTCCCTGCAAAAAACGTTATTTCTCTTTTTGATATTTCTTTTGTTTACTTAATTTACTATATTACGGTTTTTCTTAATTTAGTTATTTAAAAAGTACTTAACTGTAGTTTAGTCTCAAACATCTTATTTTCTTCTAGACACTGATTTCCACGTAGTGCATGAGCAAAGTTTTGTTTTGCATTTTGTAGAATAATTATAAAATATAATGAGTACTAGTGATAGACGTCTCACATGATGATTCGTATTAACATGAACGAAGTTAAATATTTTTTATCAACCAAATCATTTAATTAGATAATTTCATGATTGGTAATCCAATCAGGAGGGAAAGAGTTTATAAAGAAAATATCTAGAGCTAATCATGGTAGCACGTGCTAAACAGTCTACTTTTGAGTTTAAAGAACGCGAAATTAACAAAATATTAAACAAAGAAAACAATAAAATATGGGTGCAAAAATAATCAATAAAACTTGAGAGGGCCAGCCATTCAGGTGACTGAATGATGGAAATTAGATGTGCGCAATTCTTCTAAAAGTCCACAAATCTATCCTTCTCTCGTGCAATACTTGCATTGCCCAAAGAAGAGCTTCCATCTCACAATGCAAAGGTGTTAGGCTTTATCTTATACTTTTAGCTCCAAGCAGAATCAATTTCCATTTTGGATCCTCACAAACCCACCCTAATCTCGATTGTGGGTTTATCTCTTTCCAGGAACCATCAACTCTACATCGTGGTTTCAAACTGTCCCCTACCATGTCCTACTAATCTTGCCTATTTTCCGGTGTAACCTCATGAGAACTCATCCATGTTGAATGCTAACTCCTCGCATGCTCAATAATACTCTCAGGCTCCAGTTCTATCCCTTGAAAACCTTTTGATTTATCACCTTGCATATATGGAGTTTATTGGAAAACCTCAATTCATGATCGAACTATGGAATAAATTCCAAACTCATAATGAATTAGGGCATGTGAATAGGGCATTGTTCACGATTTCTACAGTTGAGTCACATTGTTTACAAGTAATATCACACATCACCCCTCGCTGTGAAATTCATACTGAAACTGTCATAACATCTGAAAGAGCATGCCATACAAAGTGCTTTATTTTTAAAGGGCAATCCAACTTCCATACGTGAGCCTTCAAAAAATTAATGGTTGGCCCCTCGTCGATTGGACCATTTTCTACCTTTTTTTATAGAATCCAGTAGTTTGTATCCCGATTTAACCGTTTCCTTCCCGAATGGAATAAAATGCAAGTGTAAATATCTCTTTTAATGGTCCTACTNCGTTTTCCCCCCCCCCCCCCCACCTATTAAGCTGAATCTTAGGTGTTTCCCAATCCATTGTCCTAGGATCAATTAAAGGTAGAACCTTAAAATTCTGGTGAAGCCAACTTCCCCTTCCCCTTGCCAGACTAGGAAAAACATCTGGTAACCACGGGTCACGCGAGACCAAATTTTCTAACCCGAACCAATACCAATTCGTGCGTCTTTTCTTCATTATCCTTGCATCCAAAAAATACTTTTCCAATTGAAGGAAGGAGAATTAGATTTTTTCGCAAATAAAGGGTGTAGTTTCATGAAATATCTTCCCTTAAAGACCCTTGCTACTAATGAGTTGGGGAAATGATACATTCTCCATAGTTGTTTGGCCAATAAAGCTGAGTTAAAAGTCTCTAAATCTCTAAAGCCCAAATCGCCCTCTTCCTTTGAGGTGCATAGTTTATCCTATGCAATCCAATGGAGACCGCGGTTACCTCCATTGAAACTCCACCAAAATTTTGAAATAGCACCATTACTTTTGTGATTAACTCTTGGAGGAGTCGAAAGCATGATATGACATAAGTTAGTAAAGCAAGAGAAATTGAACGAATCATGATATCTTTCGCCCCCCCCCCCTTTCGAGAGAAACTTGAATGTCCATCCATTTATCTGATTATTTAGACGTTCCTTGATGTAATTAAAAATTTAATTTTTGAACCACCCAAACTTTCAAGAATACCTAGATAATCACCCATAATACCTTCTTTGACAATGCCCAACATATTTTCATGTGATTCTTTATGTGATCTGGCTTGTTTTTGCCAAATAACACCCTTCCATATTTTTATAACTTTTCTTGATGCCCTTCCATATTTATGTAAAATATCTAAGATCGAGCGATATTGTATCTCTCCTACTTTGCATAAGAACATGCTATCATCGGCAAACAACAAATGTGTAATTGATGGACTATTTCTTGCTATTCTTATACCCGTTAAAGTCATCTTCACTTCTTCCTATCTTAGATTCGCAATAAGGACTTCTGTAAAAAGAATAAATAGATACGGGGAAAGCGGATTCTCTTGACGTAAGCCTCTTTGTGGTTTTATATCCTCTTTGGGGTCCCCATTCATGGGCACCTTTTAGATGACAGAATGGACACACCACATAATCCATGAAACCACCATCGATCAAATCCTAGTCGTCCCAGAACTGCCTCCAGAAAAGGCCATTTCTATATTATCATACGCTTTACTCAAATCCGTCGTGATAGTCATGCTATCATGCCTACATACCATATGAGTTCGTAAAGCATGAAACATTTCCTGAGCGATCAAAATGTTATTCGATGTCAGTCTTCCTGAGATGAAAGCAGACTGAGCCTCCAAAACCAATATTGGAAGAATTTTCTTCAGCCTCATGCATAGAACTTTAGCTATTACTTTGTATCCAACAATACATAGACTGATTAGTCTAAAGTCGACCATTATCTTTGGCTTTTTTGTCTTTCAAATTAGAAAAATATTGGTTGCATTGAGATGATCATAAAAATAGCAAAAGAAATTTCTTATTAGTGTCACCAAATCCACCTTTAGTGAAACCCAAAATCGCTGGAAAAAAGAGCGACCATACCATCAGGCCCCACAACCTTTTCCAGATACATAGCGAAAAGAGAAAACCTAACCTCATTCTCCGTTATGTCTCTTGTCAGAGCAGAATTCATAGATTCCGTCACAACCGAACACACATGTTCAAGAACTGCAGAAATGTCTCCAATATTGTATGGCTCAAATAAATCATTGAATAATGTGTCATAATTTTTTTTTCTAATCCTTCCACTGATCCACACCTCGTTTAAACTGAATAAACATGTTATCCTATTACGCGCCCTACATTGTTTTGTTGTAGCATGAAAGAACTTAGTATTTTGGTCCCTTCCTTTAGCCTTATATTCCCGCTTTTCTGTCTCTTATAAACCTCTTTATCTTTATAAGCCTCTTTTAACTTTCATTTAATATCGTTATTTTCGACCAGGGAGACCAAATCTTCATTCTGTGCATCTTCTAGAGCTACTGTCAAGGCGGCATATTTGCTTGTCCTGGTGGAGTATTTTATTTACTCCAATGAAGAATTGCATTCCTACAATTCCTAATTTTGTCCAGAAACATCAGGTTTCTAAAAGTCCTTGTCCTTTGCCAACTCCGATCCACTACTTCATATAAACCTTCTTTTCTAATCCACCGTTTATCAAAGCAAAACTACTTTGAAATAGTTTGAGATCTCGACTCAAAGGTGAGGAGAATAGGGCTGTGGTCGGAGCCAATCATAACTAAATATTCCCCCTTTGACCTAGGAAAAAGCACGTGCCACTCCTCAATAGCAACCGTTCTATCCAGTTTACATCGAACATGTTGTTTGTTCCTAGTTCCCTTCCAAGATAGGTCATTTCCCGAACATGGAAATTCCAACATTCTGCAATGCCAAAGCATTGAGTTGAAAGGTACAAAAGATATTGCAGAGCGCATACTTCCGCCTTTCTTCTCATGGTTACCCGTTAATTTATTAAAATTCCCTATCATTACCCATTGTTTCATTCTTTGAGATCCAATCGTTGTTAATGTATCCCAAACGATGTGTCTGTTTTTAGACACCGAATCCCCATAAATGAATGAAATAATACTTGATTACCATTGAAAGATGCACTCACATCAGTAATATGATTACTCTATGAAAGAACATTCAAATTTATTTCATTATTAAAAAATAACGCCAATCCACAACTTAACCATGTGGTTCTACCGTACATAAATTATGATAGCCAAAATGAAACTTAAACTTATTTAAATAAAATAAATGCCCATTTGTTTTCGATAAAAATAAAAGATCAGGTTTAAATTTCTTCCAAGTCTCTCAAAAATACTTCACTGTCAAGTCATCTCCTAGACTTTGACAGTTCCTACTCAGGATCCTCACGATTTAGTCGGTGGTTTTAGAGGATCCACCATCTCTTTCCTTGTCTTTGAAATCTTGGTTGTCGCGATAGCCTCCGGACCACCCTTCACCGTTGCGCCACTCATATTTTACCCTACCACTTGTGCATAAGATAAATTAGTTCTTTAGGCCCTCTCACATTCAAACGTTTTCTACCCAATTGTTTCTTTGGTGAAGCCAATAACATTAAATTCATCTTTCTTATGTTCATTCCTCTAAGTTTTCCAGGACGTTTAATGCCTTTCAACAATTTATCAACATTATTCCCTAAGTCAATCCTCTCGATATTCTTCTATAAGTCAAGAAAATCCGAATTATCAATTCTATCAGTAATTGTACCTTGTTCTCCCACCTCTGCCTGCATATCATGTTATCCCTCTAGGCCTTGTTCTGTTTCCAAAACCAAACATGGGAGAGGTTGCTCGGCAACCACCATATCAACCGAACCAAGACTATTCAAAAGTATTTATTCCCCATTACTCACCAGCCCTCCTTCCTCTAGAAGTAAATCGTCGATATTAGGTTCAAGGACATAACATTCTTCAAATTTTTCCCAACTTGATCACCAATAAAGTTACCTTCAACTTCACCTTTATGTACCTTCAAATGCTTCTCACCAACTCACAACTACCCTAAATACTGTGAGAGGCTACTCATTCAATTGATAAAGAGGCTTTGGCCAAAATGAGTTACCGCTCCCTATGGCCTTACGACCACCACCATCTTTTGGTGGAACCGAATAATATCGAGAATAGCCATCACGCTGTACACCCTTCATGTTGACTCTATAAGAAGTAGCGACCTCTTTCTTTTTAACCTCCCAACCCAATTGTTGGTTGCGATCGAGCTCATACTTTGCTATTTTTTTCTTATGCCCTCCATTGTTCTGAATGGAAACCACATCCCCATGGTTGACTTTACTCATATCCAATACTCTTTTCACCGGAAGATGTTTTTGTTCTTCACGGTCAGATCTTTGCCGAGATGTATTATCCATGAGAGGAACTTTACCTCTTTGCTCTTGTTTAGTAGACATCTCTCCAATCCACTCTGGACATATCTCAAAAGCATGAGTGAATTTGTGACAACATTCATAATACCCGACCAATTTTGCGTATTACAACTTGACTTTTATTTCCTCTACGGAAACAAAGGGCGCCACCGTTGTAAAATTTAGTGGTTTAAAACCATTTACTATGACATAAAAACTTCCAGCTTCCCATCATTATTGTGGGCCTGTCCAACTGCATTTCCCACAGCTTGAACAGTTGCTTCTTCCCAAAGGTGAAGAGGAATATCCGAGACTTTAATCCAGAAACTGATATCCGAAAGGTACTATTGTTGCATTCCTGGCTCCCAACACACAATGAATATCATCCAACCATCAAAATGATATGGAACATTAGACAATACCTCAATCATATCAGCCTCCATTCTGAAATTGAACTGAAACTTTCTATTACCGAGATTCACTCCATCTACTTTTTCTTCCATTCTCCAAATCTTCAGAAGATTGGCAATAAGGTGATCCATCCTCTGAACTGCAGGATTAATCAGTATGTCGATTTAAGTTAGTGAGAATTGCTTGACCCTCTTAGCAATTCCCTCAGAGGAGAGCCTCATTGATTCAATTCGGATGATTGCTTTACCCTTGCCCTTATTTAACGCCCACTGTGACATCATCTTCCTCCACAAGCAAATTCCCACAACCCGAATTAACCAAAAAAGCCTTTTAGAAACCCACAGAAAACAAAGATCTCCTCCGTATAATTTAACAGCAAAACCAAAAGAGAGAAACAATGATTGATGAATGTCAAGAGAATGATCTATGTTGTTCTTAAATAACAGTCGACCACACACTCTTTGCCAATCAAAAAGATCTCATAACTCCGAAACTAGTAAGAAAATAATCTTGACAATTAACCTGGATCTGTCACCATTACATTGAATCAATTCCTTGATGATCCAAATATGAAAACTTCCCATATGTCAGACCCATTCCCCTTGATAGTGATTTATGTTGCTTCCAATTTCCTTAATATGAAAGGCAAAGAGAAAATGATCCCGAACCACTACAACCGAAATTTAGATTGTACTTCAACCTTAAGTATATAGTTCTTCAAAAAAATATCAATCTTCCTTTGTCGACGATTTATATTTTACAACTGCGATGTTTTCATACCATTAAAAGCCATCTTTCTGCTCTGAAAACCCCTGATAAAACCCTCATTATAGAGCCTGTGGATTCGCCTTCTCTGTCATCGTCTAGAACCCAAGAAAGTAGAACCATTGAGACAAGACACCATTGATTCATTGATGATTGAATCCGTCCACCAATAACCATTGAAACACAATTTCGAACCACAGAAATGTCGATCTCCTTGATCAACTGGACCTGGAACCATCGAACCCTAGATCCCATTATTAGAAATTGCCGCCATTGTCGAGGAGAGAGATTTTTTGTGAACGAATTTAAATATATTAACTAGTTTTTTGACAGGTGACCAAAAAGAATTTAATAAAGATATACATCGAAGATAGGATGATCAATTGTGCACCTTTATAGAGAATATAAAACTTTAAAGTTCCCCAAAGAAATTAACATAATCGAACCACTAGATATCCTTTCAAAATTTCTTGTAAACCGGATATATGAGTTTTGAAATCGCTTAAATATCTTATACCCAAAAACTTTTGGTTTTAGCTTCCTGACATCTTCTGCAATACTACAATATAGGATTCTCCATCACTGTGATCCAAACGGATTTTAACTTATAGAAATATTTCAAATACCCTCACTTTGCCCTATTTTCCATCTTTGACAGTTAATAACTTGTCTGAATCTATAGCCTCGAATGTCAATCTTAGAATGTTACCATTTTAAAAACACAACTCATTGTTTATTTATGTGCAATGTTCAAAAACGAGCTCGACGCTTTCTAGGCGGCTAGCAAGCGTCTAGCGCCGAACTGTATATGCGGATGCCCAGGTGTGAGCTTACGCGTAAACATGCTTGGATCTTAGTCATATTTAATCGATTCCTCTTTCTGTATGTATCTACATTTTAAAAAAAGTTATCAATATTCCAATATCAAATAAAAATTTAACACTTTTAGAGATATAAAAGTCTTACCCTTCAAAAGAACTCTAATTTTGTTCACATCCGAATGAACTAGTAGTCAATGACAAAATTCTTTTCCATTCTGTGTAAATTAGGAACTAAAGTTCCATAAGTATTCCACCATTCAACTAAAATAAGGAAACCAAGATTACATTAATAACATAACTGTAGATTAATAAACCAATAAACCAAACAATATATAGTTTTTCATTTTCCTTCATTTGAAACTTATCACCTATACAAGTTGTAACTTCTAACACATTATGATGAAAAAAACTCATACTAAAATTATAGGCATGTTAAAGATGGTAATATGTCAAACATGAAAGCATAAACAGATTGTATGCATAAACATATTATAAGCAAAAAAGCCATAGCAGATTATAAGCATGTTAAGCATGAAACATCCGTGCATCATAGTCATCTTTATTTTCTTCACAATCTTTGAGAGCCCAAGGTGTTCCGAAATTATCATATTTTTTTCTTGTACTTACTAACTCAGAATTGATCACATTGCACTGTGTCATGAGGTCATCCGAGATAAAAGCATCCACACACTTAAAAAAATTAATAAGTATGTTATCTTTCAATGGGATGGTTGGATCCTTATATAGATAGTAAGGATTCAAGAGATAACTTGCCAAGTTGATGTGCTCAAAGTTTTATTCCGAGAAAAAGCACAATGCTGCAAGTGCACAATGGTTGTGGTAGTACTTAGGGATCGAATCCTCAAGGACCAAGAAACACACTACGAGTTTATGAGAATCGAATTAAGCTAAAGCGAAACTAATGAGGTTTTGTTTTGGGAATTTTGAGGCGCAAAAATAATGACTAAATAAACTAAAACATCAGGTGATCAATAACAAAATATCAATTGAGAAAAGCATTGGGCATTGGGGAAATCTCAGGTTATCATGGATCGAATAAAACAGATAAATAGATCGATAAATTCAATAGGTTTGTCCTAGAACTCAAATCATGAAAGGAAAATTAATCTACTTCCATAGTATCAATTATAAAATTTTAAAAACCTAAATGATTCAACTTTCATTGGTAATCAAGTAAATAAATACGCATAAAGTTCATAATTCAGAAGTTCACAAAAACTCGGTAAAATCACTCCCGTGAGAACCAAGGTTTTGCTCACCAGAATGTTCAAGGAAATTGAACAACACTTTAAATTAATAAATAAATCCTAAATGAAAGTATCTAAATGGTCAATCAATCAACAATCATTAGATAACAATCGAGATGAAGGACTCTAAGAAAATCACCAAATCTAACAACCTAATAATCAATCCATGAATCCCCTTTGAAAACCCCTAAACCCAACAAGTAAACTACTCAAAACTCATCATAACAGTATGTAAACATAAGGAATGATAAGTAGAAAACGTCATAGACTAAAATTCAATGGTTTAGAAAACTTAGCAATATCAAATACAAAGCGAGATCTTCCCTTAGAAGCTCTTAGAATTCAAATCTCTTTAAGAGAAAAAAGTATGCACGAGTTCTCTGCCTCATAAGGTCTATTTTCTATCTAAAATTCAAGGCCCCCCCCCTCATAAAAGGCTATAAACAAGTATTTCTAGTATTAGGTAAAAAAAAGTCGATTTAGGTTAAGTTGGGGTCGAGAATGGGTTGAGACCGGTTTAAGGGTGATTTTTGGCCTAGACCAGTGCTAAACTATTCGCCAACCGGTCAGGGATAATTTTGGCACCGGTTGGTGCTTCATTCTTGTCAAAACCGGTCACATCTCACTTTTTGGCACATTCCAACTTGAGGGCAGACAGACCAGTCTTAACTAAAACGCTTATAACTTTTGATCCAAAGATCTAATTGCTTTTAAAACAACTCCATTTGAAAGCTAACTCAAAACTGTAGTTTCTATAATAATTTCATCAAAATACATTGAGGGTAAAGCCTCCATCTTGGATGATATTTCTGATGCATCAAAATTGTCCAGAAACTGACTTTTGCTCCAAATGAGTCCAAATCGCTCCACAATGCATTGTTCGACCTGAAATGACTTTTAACACTACAAATACAAGAAAAATCCTATTTTTATAAATAAAATAATAAAAAACCAAGAAACATACAAAAATCTAAAGGAAAATGGTAAAATAATGATGTAATCAACTCTCGCAGACTTAGTTTCTTGCTTGTCCTCAAGCAAAGTAATCCAAGAATGAAAAAGAGGTTTGAAAACATGGAAACTTACCTGAACTTACTGAACCTATTGGTGACTTTAACTATCGTAATCCACTAATATCAGAGTCAACATTAGATAGAACCTTTAATAATCACCACAAGTCTAGCAATGTCTCCAATTCAGCCAAAATCAACAAGATTGATCCATGATATCCATCACCACTCCTAAAATCTACAACGTGCGGTCTTTTCGAGGAAGTATCGATTAAATAACACATAGACTTAACTCAATCATGATCCTAACATTTTACAGCCCACAATCGGTTCCTTTCCTCTTCCTTATTCACTTTTTAAATGCTTTTAGAGGCTGATTTTTCCTTGCTTTTCTTGGGTATCATTTTATTTTTTCTATCAGCCTACAAGAATCGATTTTCCCTACTTTTCTAGGGTCTCATTTTATTTTTTCTATCGTTCTCTTTATTATTATTATTTTTCTTTTAAGTACGTTTGACTTTTGGCTCATTCATTGCCTTACATCCAAAATCCATCAAATATAAGCATCTTTTTGAAGATTTTTATTAAAAGAAAAGAGGGGAACCGTAGACTAATGTTTTCGAATCTGAAGAGAAGTCTGATTCAATGTATACCAAGCCCCAAGAAAAGAAAATTAAGTTCACTAAGTGTTGAGTGGTTTAGGATTACACAGATATCAAGTGATTTGATGTCTTGGTTAATTAGCTGATCCACCTGGGCTTTCCCGAATAGTAAAACTGCAGTCAAGCACTGACACTATGGACACTAGTCCTTAATCACTTTGTTAGTTCAAAGCTAAGCTCGTTTCCGGACTTTTTTGACTCAATAAAAACGTTTTGCATTGAAATGTTTTTGAAAACGACTCAAAAATCAAGAAAAAGAGTCAAAAACAAAGAAAAAGAAGCACTAGTAACAATTGTTGGTCTAAAAAATGGTCATCTCGAAATCAACGTCCAAGATTGCATCGCTAATCGGACT
>OVAN01006134.1:0-21950 GCA_900406275.1 Anastatica hierochuntica | reverse complement strand
AGCTTTGTTGTTTGAAATAAATCTTGGACAGGAGCCTTTAACTGCAGAGGGGTTTAACCTGACAAACTGATNAGCCAAGTTCATAATCTTCAGAAACCAGAGGTAAGCAGCTTTGTTGTTTGAAATAAATCTTGGACAGGAGCCTTTAACTGCAGAGGGGTTTAAGCTGACAAACTGATTTGAAATACATCCCAGGGAGGGAGAAGGTAAGAACAACTCAAGCTTTCATTCTCTGTTCACACTGGATGAAAAGCTAGAGGGAGACTTTTCTGATGGTTTTGAGGGGTTTTCTAGCTAGTTTGGGAGGAGATGAAGGTGCCGCCATGGGTACTTGTGCTTGCTCCGGCGAAGAAAGCCGGAGAGATGGTCGGAAGGAACCAGCAGGTAAAGGATGTTTACTAATTTGGGTAAAAAAAGGTTGGAGAAGATTGGTCAAAGAAAAAAGCTGGTGGAAAATTTGAAAAACCAGTGATAGAAATGGAAAGAAGACAGTGGTTAATACCCACTATCGAGAAGAGGGCCTGGGAGCGTTTTCTTTGATCCTTATACTTGTAATGTTTAGAACCTAAGGTAATTATTATATGATCTAAACAAAAGTAGCATGACTTTTCTTTTGTGCGAAAAGTAGCGTGACTTATGAACCATGTTATATGATAAATAGAAAAGCATTCGAAACGGTTTACACTTTTTTTGTATGCACCAAGTTTGTTTATACTTGGGAATAACCATGGAGCGGATATTCATACATTTCCTATGTGATAAGTGATTCATTTCACTTGGGATCAACACACTTTCAATGCATATTCATTCTGAACTAGTTGAATATCTAGTTCTGTGATGCTATCATTGCTCCAATATTAACTCTTAAATTTGCCATCTAAAATATAGAAAAGCTAAATTATATGAAGAAAATGTATGGTAATATTTGTGTAAAATTCATATTATTTACATATCTCTCCCTTTTTGAAATTTAGTAGCTTAATGATTTTTAATTTGAAAAAGGTACTTAAATATTTAATAAATGTAGAAATTTTATATGTTTATTACGTTTATTGGATATATTGTATATCAGTGGGAGTGCATATACAAAAAGAGGAAGAATATATTATTTTTAATATATTAGGATTTTTTATATTTTCTTAGGTTAGTGAACTTACGATAATCAAAAAGAATCAATTGCTGTAATACTCTCCTTGACAAAAAAGTGAGCCAGTATACTCCTCAAGAAAAACAAAATTTTCTCATTTATTTTAAAAAATCGTAAAAATGGTAAAAGACCAAAAAAGACACCACATTTTAAAGTAATTACCCACCCAACCACATATGAGATGGGTAGTTTGGATCCGACCCATATCTAATCAGATCTTTTTTAAAAATAACTGAGCATCTCGTTTAAAAATCGAAAAACTTTCCCTCGTGTTCTTTCTTTCAAAATTGCAAGAAGAGAAGTGAAACTTGGTGTGAATATAATAGTTTCTATCAAGTTACTCAATAAAAGAGTGAAACTTGATGTGAATATCATAGTTTCTATTAAGCTAGTCAAGAAGAGAGTGAAACTTAGTGTGAATAACATAGTTTCGAGTTTGTCTATCTCATTTTGCGTTTTTTCATTGTTTAATCTCTGTGATTAGGCACGCTTTAAACGCATTGTGTAAGAAACGGAGTTATAAACATATTGATGTAGCACACGATGACGTGATCTACTAGTTACTTGGTTTTGGTTTTGGTTTTCAATTTGGTTTTCCTTAAACCGATTCTGTTTACTAGTTTGATTTCTTTGTTTATTTACGCAGGAGATAAGTTTACAACTTGGTGTTTATCCTTTTAGATTAGGTTTAATATAGGTTATTTAAAGAGAACATCATTTTCTCTTGTAAACAACTTTTGATTTAATAAACAGAAAACGAGAACTTCTCTCGAACTTCAAGTCTTCGTTTCATAAGCCTCAAGAATCCATTGATCTCCTGTTTCTTGTGAACTAAGCGACAAGAAGCTTAGGAATCCATTGATACCCTAAGTAAAACCCTTGTTTCAATTGCTTCCCTGCAACAGTTAGTATCAGAGACCGCTCTTTCTTTGATTTCTTCGTCAAAGAAACGACGATCCTTGCGATGCCACCAAAAAAATTTGCAACAACAGCTCGACGAGCATAATGAAGCTTTTCAGATGATGCTTATAGGCTTTCAATGCGATATGCGCGACTCTCTGAGAACGGCCATGGAAGAAGGTATTCGAGCTGCTCTCCAAGCTCCGCGACAAGCTCCTGTGTTGCCTCCTCACGATGAACCTGTGTTCGAAGGTGATGATGAAATAGAAGGATTGGATGACAATCCTTTTGCTGAACTGCGAGATCAGCCTCGGCATAACCAAACTTTACATCACCATCGTCAAGACGATTTGCAAGCACTGACTGCGGCAAGAACAGAAAGTCGCCGTTGAGAATCAGGTTTTAAACTTGATCTTCCGGAATTCTCCGGAGGTTTGCTCCCTGAAGATCTCCTTGATCGGTTAGCAGCCACTGAGGAGTTGTTGGATTTTAAGGAGGTACCTGATGATATGAGGGTTCCGCTGGTGGCCACAAGATTTAGAGGAAGAGCTTCCGCTTGGTGGCAGCAACTC
The DNA here is from genome assembly GCA_900406275.1 of Anastatica hierochuntica. Classification (NCBI taxonomy): domain Eukaryota; kingdom Viridiplantae; phylum Streptophyta; class Magnoliopsida; order Brassicales; family Brassicaceae; genus Anastatica; species Anastatica hierochuntica. The sequence continues at coordinate 19,331 of OVAN01006134.1, read as the reverse complement.
AAGGAACAACGTGCACGAGAAGGAAATGCTAAAACCACGTCTTGGGATAAGCTTACCAGAAAAATGCGCAGAGCCTTCCTACCGTTTAATTACACTCGAACTATTTACACCAAACTTCAGAACATGAGACAGAGTGTTCGCTCCGTTGATGAATATGCAACAAATTTTTTTTCTCTACCAGCTCGTAACAGTCTTCGCGAGACAGAGGACCAATTGGTCTTAAGGTTTATTGGTGGGTTACGACAGTAGATACAAAATACCTTGTTACAATTTACTCCCGTTACGGCGTCGGAGGCTCACCAACGCGCTTTGCTTATTGAGCAGAGCTCTCGGAGTTTCTCGTCGTCTTGGTCGGGAAACAATGCACGCACACGTGCATCACCGTCAGATATTTCGGAATAAACAGAGCAGGGCACTGATACGACTAACCAGAAACGAGTACAAGAAGCTAGCGACAACTCTTTTTTCCCAGCGAACAGCTCGTTTACCGGCTTACAAGTGCTTCGGTTGTGAAGAACAGGGTCACCGAAAATCTAACTGTCCAAAGAACAATCGTCGTGGACTCTTTGGCAACGATGAAGTTATCTATGACACTTACGGTGATGACGAAACAGAGCACTTGGAGACTGAGCAGCTTAAAGGAGACACGGGTCCAACCTTGGTAATTCGCCGGAATTTTCTTCTTCCACAAGACATCGAAGAGTTGTGGCTCCGTACTAATATATTTCGATCCTCCTGCACCATTCGTGGGAAAGTTTGTCGGTTTATTGTGGACTCCGGCAGCTGCACGAACGTGATCTCCGAGGAAGCAGTTACCAAACTCGCCTTGTTCACCGAGCCTCACCCAACTCCTTATAATCTTGTTTGGTTGAACGCAAAGACAGATTTACGGATATCTCGAAGGTGTAAAGTCCCTTTTTCCGTGGGATCGAGCTATAAGGACATTGCTTGTTGTGATGTGATTCCGATGGATGCATGTCATATGTTGTTGGGGAGACCGTGGCAATATGATAGACGAACAACTCATGACAGTTTTAACAACACGTACACTTTCACATTTGAAGGCAAACAAATCACTCTTTTGCCATCTAAAGATTCTTCCACGCCGTTAGTCTCTGCAGTGGATGTTCCAACACCACCGATAGCATCCTTAACAAAAAATAATAATCTTTTCTTGTCGAATTCAGACTTTGTTTCGGAAATGAAGAGCGAAGGCAGAGTCTTCATATTGATCGCGTCTCCATCACAGGTAGTTGACGACTTGATAGTGCCAAAAGAATTTGAAGCATTGATACATGAGTTTCGAGATGTCTTCCCAGCTGAGCTCACGGACGGTCTTCCGCCGTTACGCGATATTCAACATGCCATTCAGCTTGTACCAGATGCATCACTTCCTAATAGGTCTCACTATCGAATGAGCCCGGCTGAATACGACGAGTTGCGACGTCAAGTAGAAGCACTTCTCGCTAAAGTTTACTTGCGGGAAAGCCTGAGTCCGTGTGCGGTTCCGACCCTTCTTATTCCCAAGAAGGATGAGTCATGGAGAATGTGTGTAGACAACAGGGAAATTAACAAGATAACGACTCGTTATCGGTTTCTGATTCCGTATCTTGATGATCTTCTGGATCAAATCGGCACTGCTACTGTGTTTACTAAGCTGGATTTAAAGAGCGGATATCATCAAATTCGCATACGGCCTGGCGATGAGTGGAAGACTGCTTTTAAAACAAGAGAAGGACTATTTTAGTGGTTAGTAATGCCGTTCGGATTGTCTAATGCGCCAAGCACGTTCATGAGAGTAATGGACCAAGCGTTGAGGCCGTTTATCGGTAAATTTTTCGTCGTATATTTTGACGATATATTAATCTTTTGTACATCTCTGACCATTCATTTATAGCACCTTCGTGAGGTGTACTAGTCTTACGACATGAAAAGCTCTTTGGGGCGTCGAAGAAGTGTTCCTTTGGGGTGTCACAAGTGATTTTCCTCAGGTACATTGTCTCTGGACGAGGACTTGCTGTTGATCCAGCGAAAGTAGAGGCTATTCATTCGTGGCCAGCCCCAACGTCTATCACGGAGGTAAGGATTTTTCACGATCTTGCATCTTATTACAGACATTTTATTCCGCATTTCAGTAGCATCATGTCACCGGTTACGGACTGCATGAAAGCTACGGTGTTTCACTGGACCGAAGATGCAGACAAAGCGTTTCATGTCATTAAGCAGAAGCTTACGTTGGCACCTGTACTGACCTTGCTGAATTTTTCAGTGCCTTTTAAGCTCCATTCCGATGCATCGAAGCATGGCACTGGAGCAGTTTTTAGCCAACAAAACAGACCAATTGCGTTCTATAGTGAAAAGATCACAGGTCCTCGCAGTAGATACATCACTTATGATGTGGAACTTTATGCAGTTGTGCAGTCAATTAAGCATTGGAGACATTACCTTTTTCACCGTGAGTTCATTTTGTACACGGACCATGACACATTGAAACATATGAGATCGCAAGATAAGGTTTCTGCGCATCATGCAGCTTGGTTTTCATACCTATAGCAGTTCACCTTTGTGGTGAAGCATACAGTTGGTTCAATGAACAAGGTGGCCGATGCGTTAAGTCGGAGACAAGCCTTACTTGGTACGCTGTATGCTTCGGTAGTGGGGTTTTGCACGCTACCTGATTTGGACCCGCATGATGTTTATTTCAGGAAGTTATGGAACGAAGCGAGGTGTGGTTTGAGTCATGAGTTCTTTTTCCTTGATGATTATCTTTTTCGGGGTACGAAGCTTTGTATACCAGAGTGTAGTTTACGTCTGCAAATCATCAAAGAACTACATTCAGAGGGTCATGTTGGTCGAGATCGCACGTTACAGCTTGTTACCAATGCTTACTTCTTGCCATCTCTCCGTCGTGACGTTGAACGATTCGTGCAGAGGTGTGTTGTATGTCATGAATCTAAGGGCCATGCAACCAATGCGGGATTGTATCTGCCGTTGCCTATTCCGACTCAGCCGTGGTCAGACATCAGTATGGATTTTGTATTGGGACTTCCTCGTACTCAACGTGGGTTTGGCTCGATTTTTGTAGTGGTGGATCGATTCTCTAAGATGGCACACTTTATCCCGTGTCGAAAAACTACCGATGCAACGCAAGTAGCGTCTTTGTTCTTTCGTGAGATCTATAGGCTTCATGGTTTGCCGCTGTCCATAGTCTCCAACAGAGATTCCCGTTTCCTTAGTCATTTCTGGCGTTCGTTGCGGAAGTTACTCCAGACAAGTCTTGATATGAGTTTCGCCTACCATCCTCAAACCGATGGTCAAACCAAGGTTACGAATCGTGCATTAGGTGATCTTTTGCGATCATTGGTCGGCGATAACATTAAGACGTGGGATAATATCTTATGCCAACCAGAGTTCGCACATACTCATGCTTTGAACCGGAGCACTGGTTATAGTCTATTTAAAGTCGTTTATGGTCTCTCTCCTCGGGTTCCTTTGGATTTAAGTGTCGCTCCGGACAGGACTCGGCAACATGGACGTGCTTGCGATATGGTAGAAGATCTGGTGGAGTTATATTCTCGGGTCCATGACAATCTAGAGACAGCAACGTCACGATACAAGGCAGATGTTGATAAGCATCGGCGAGACTTACAATTTCAGGTCGGTGATAAGGTTTGGGCAGTTTTAACTACGGATCGGTTTGCTCCAGGTACCTATAAAAAGCTGAAGGCGCGAAGAGTGGGTCCTTTGGAAGTACTGGAAAAGATAAATAACAATGCGTATAGGCTCCGTCTCCCACCGGCGATGAATACGTCTGATGTCTTTAATGTCAAGCATTTGACTCTTTTCCATGATCCTGACGACCCAAAAAATTCGGGGACAAATTTTTCTTCACCCCGGAGGACCTGATGTAGCACACGGTGACGTGATCTACAAGTTACTTGACTTTGGCTTTGGTTTTCAATTTGGTTTTCCTTAAACTGATTCGGTTTACTAGTTTGATTTCTCTGTTTATTTATGCAGGAGATAAGTTTACAACTTGGTGTTTATCCTTTTAGATTAGGTTTAGTATAGGTTATTTAAAGAGAACATCAATCTCTCTTGTAAGCAGCTTTTGATTTAATAAACAGAAAACAAGAACTTCTCTCGAACTTCAAGTCTTCATTTCATAAGCCTCAGGAATCCATTGATCTCCTGTTTCTTGTGAAGTAAGCGACAAGAAAGCTTAGGAATCCATTGATACCCTAAGTAAAACCCTTGTTTCGATTGCTTCCCTGCAACACATATAAAACAAAGTTATAAAAAAGAGTTAACATTCAAAAGTAAGAAACAAAGTTGGTTCGTGGTTCATTCATCATTGTCACTAGAGGATCCATCGGTGCCCCGAACATCATCACCTCCATCATCACTTCCTCCTTCATCTTCATCATCGGAGCATCCGGGGTTTACAGTGTAGCCCCATATGTCATATCCCCGTTTTTCCACTTGCGAGTAGTGATAAGAAGGACCCGGAGGAGGAGAATGAAGACGACGCCGTTTCCTTGGACCACTATCAACCTCCTCCCCTTTGTCAGAGGCGTGATACAAGATGGTGGTTTCGCTTCCGAGACCTTTCCTGCACTCTGAACTGATGCTTTCATAATCATCATCATCATCATCGTCATCGTCATCGTCATCATCATCGTCATCGTCATCAGTGTCACCACCCTCACCATCGCCACCATCACCACCACTAACACCACCAACTAGAAAACTGTCAATGTGCAACTTGACAAAAAAAATGTGTAACTAAAAACCCATGTGCAACTTGAAGTAATATTTAGGAATTAAATTAATTCTTTGACGTTTAAGAACTAATTTTCATTGACGTTTCGGTTTCCCCTCTCTTAAACGAACCCCTTCCTCTTCCTCTTNTTTCTCTCTCTCTCTCTCTCTCTCTCTCTCTCTCTCTCTCTCTCTCTCTCGTTTCTGAAATTCTTGAGTCTGATCTACCATGTCTGTTGTTCCTGGATACACGTTGAGGTTGGATGGAGAGATACGCGCCATACTCGCGTCTGCTGGACGTGAATACCTTCCCGTTCTGAACTTGGGTCCGAGTATCTAGGTTGACAAATCATCTGTGACCTGGTTTAGATTCATGACCGACCTATTCATACCTACTCGAACTATCTTACGAGAAGGTTGGGTTCATGGGGACTGGGCGACTTACCGCTTGATTCCTCCGCATTTTAAGGAACGCTGGTTCCTTATCTTGGCTGTAAGCATCTCTCATTTATGTTTTTTTATTAGAGTTAAGAGAAATTGTATCAAGAATTCATTTTTTCGGTTTTTCTATAGCGAAGATACTACTCATGGGATCCGATGCATAATTTTACTATATGGAAAAAGTTTAATCGCGTTGCGAGATCGATATATCGAGGCATGATGCGCGAGTTGAGAAGGTATTGGGCGCGTGGCGGAGATAAACTGAAGTGGCTGGATTTGGTTGATATATTTGAGGAAATTGGTCCAGATGATTTTAGATTTTGAATATTTCTCGTTTTATATGAGGACTTTTTATCTATGATGTAAATAGAATCAACAATGCTCTATAACTGCTCTGTTTCTTTTTATTTTGGTTTTTAGCTCTGGTTTAAAAACCATGTGAATTTAAAAAGAATCCCACTAACCGTAACTTGACACAAAAATGACACAAAAAGAAAGAAGCAACAATGCAACTTGACACAAAAATGTGTAACTCAAAAACCATCTAACTCAAAAACCATGTCCAACTCGAATCAGTGTCGTACACGTCAGCATTTGCAGTTTCAAAGCAACATCCCACTATCCGTAATAACTGCTACGTAGTAGTTGAAAGACATTAACTGTTATTTCTCTCTGTATATAAATGCTAAACACTCACTTAAGGCTCGAAAAATCAAGGCTCGAAACAGAGCAACAAGACGCATGGACCAAACTTGATGTCATCCAAGTCCCTGACATAAATTGGAATGACATTGAAGAGGATGACCCAAACTAGGCTTCGACTCACCGCAATATCACTCTTTGTTACCGTCTTAATTTATGTTTTATTCTAATTTTCAATGTTTAAGAACAACAGATTAATAGTTAATCTTTTAAAAATTTTAAGTACAACTAAATTTCTTTCGCTTAATCGGATTTTCATTAAAAGAGAAAGAGAGGATCAAGACATAAATGAAAATACCAAAGAAATTTATGAATTTAATATTGGGAAAATAAAAATACCAAAGAAATAAAAAAATATAACCAAATAACTCAAAAATGAAAAAACAAATGTAAAAGTTATACAAAGTTTCAAGTTTTGCTCTCTTCGAAGACACATTTTACATTTTGCACGTGTTTCATATGCCAGCCGCCAAAATCAGGTAAGTTGCACCCAAGTTTGAAGTTTCGCCAAAATCTTCAAGTTTAACTTTTGACATTTTTCAGTTTATTTGGTTTTACCACCATCTAAAGTAATTAGTTTTGGTTGCACCGACTATATTATGCTAATTAAATACATTCTAAATGTATTCATACAAAAATATATGTCAAATGATTATTTCCTGACATTCGAAATGTTATGTGGCTAATATCAACAAATATATTGTAAGAGTATATAGTGTTTCACGTAAAATGAAAAATATTATGGAAACTATCATTGCTTTTTTTCTTAGTCGTTCAATTAACTAATAAGTGTTAGTTATGTCGATTTATTTGTTGTTTATTTTATGATGGTTTTATTTAAATTTTTTAAATTTACGTGTTGATTGGTTTGTTATTTGGCAAAACTTGGAAAAACTTTGCTAAAGTTTTAACTGGATTTGTCAATGAGTTTGTTTTTAAGTTTCTCAGACTTGTCGATCTATGTTCGTTTTATTTGTTATTTCTGGATGAAACTCTTGATAAAATTTGATGGATGGCTAAAGACAAAAAATTACACAAGAACCAAATCATTTGTAAAACCATGTTCCTACTACAACCGCAAGAAGACAACCACTTAAAACAATGGGCATGATTGATCCACTCTCGTTCGTCGGGGCTTCACGACCCTTCAATCTCTGGATTTCCATCTTAAGAAGTCGAACTTCTTCTTGAAGAACACCAACTTGAACATCCAAGTTTCTTTTCTCATCCACCAGTGCCTCATCAACCCATTTAAACACATGTGGATCGTTGATAAGCTAGTTTAGAGAAATTACACCAAAATTTTGGAAAATTGTGAGTGAGATAGTGAGAAATTACACCAAAATTTTGGAAAATTGTGAGTGAGAACTTACCCTTAGCTCGGCAGCATACAAACTACGATAGTAACGACGATACGAATTTGGGTCGGAATTTGAGATTCTTTCCGTTATCGATGCGCCACACCAACACCCGGTTGGAATTCTCGTGACTCTAACTCTTCCTCGACGACCCCACATAGCTCCGGAAATGTTGCTCATTGTGACAGATAAATTTCCGATATCGATTGCAAAGGAGGAGATAGCAGAGATATGGTAAAGAAGGAGAGAGATGAAACCCGAGAGAGAGAGAGATAGACAGAGGGACGAAGGGTATGTATGAATTTTCGATATTGAAGAGGGGGAGGGAAAATATGAAAGGTTTTGGGGAGAAAAACTCAAATTTCGAATTACTGGTTTTATAATTTTTTTATTATTAATACAATTTATTACTTTCCTTCACAATTCTTTTTCATTTTTTTGTTTTCTCTAAACTACGATTGGTCAAACTTGACCAAGTTATATATTTGTATGATTATTCAAAATGTATAACTTGATAAATTTTGACCAAACTATGTGTTTGTATAATCATATAACTTAGTCTAACTTTATCAAGCTAATGTTCCCCTATATTTCACTACGATTACGAACTAATCTTCTCTCAAATTCATACAACTTACCTAATAGAATGCGAATTACCTCGATTTTGAGCTCTAGCGTCAATGGTGGACAGATTGAATTAGAAGCTTCAACCCCAATGACCAAGTTATATGTTTTGTATAATTATACAGAACATATAACTTGGTCAAACTTTATAAAGTTATACATATTACAAACTAATGTTCTCCTACATTTCACTACGATTACGAAATAATCTTCTCTCAAATTCATACAATTTCCCTAATAGAATGTGAATTCCTCGATTTTGAGCTATAAGTCAATGGTAGACGGATTTGGAAGAATTAAAAGCTTCAAACCCAATGACCAAGTTATATGTTTTGTATAATCATATAGAACATATAACTTGGTCAAACTTTATAAAGTTATACATATTACGAACTAATGTTCCCCTACATTTCACTACGATTACGAACTAATCTTCTCTCAAAATTTATACAACTTCCCTACTAGAATGCGAATTACCTCGATTTTGAGCTATAGCGTCAATGGTGGACAAATTTGGAAGAATTAGAAGCTTCAAACCCAATGGTTTTTGGGTAGAAGTCGCGAAGAAGAGAAGAGATAAGAGAGAGAAAATGTGTTTCCTTTTTTTTGATTGGTTGTTGGAAAGAGAAATGTGCAAACTTCTTATTGGTTGTTTTATTTTTTTTTTACCATTTAATTTATTCTCCTAAGGGCAAAATGAGTTTTACAACACTTCATTAAGAGTAAGGAGTATCTGAGATTAAAGAGGAGTATTGAGACTCATTTTTCTCACATGAGAGCATTTCAGACTTTTACCCCTATTTTTTTTAATAAATAAGGGTATTATCGTCTTTTTGCGCTAAGAGAAGATGTATATTTGAATACTAAGAAAAGACAGGTGCAAATGTAAAAACTCATCTCCTTCCAAGTGTATTTTTGTAAATTTTCCATTAAATAATTCAAAAATTTGATATTATAGTTTTTAACTAGGTCAAATATCAACATCTGTAGAATATTTAATCTTACGCAAGACATGCTAAATAGAGTAATATAGTATTTAGGATTATATTTTCTGTGGGGTCGAATTTTAAAATCGGTAAAATATTTATATTTTATGCAAGATATGCCAAATAGAATGTGCACTACTTTATTTTAAAACTCATATAATAATTTGTATTGTCTAAATAAAAAGTAAGTCGAAAATTTTAAGATATCATTTTTTAAAACATCTGATTATATTGAAATAAACCGAAAATCAAAGAGAGTTTAAGTTTAAACATCAAAACAAAGGAAAACAGACCACACAAGTTCCAAAACAAATAGAGAAAAACTTGCGACTTTGGTTCAACTAAGATATCATATCAGTTGAAAATTTTGAAAGTCGAAATTTTTTTGTTTAAAATTTTTTTTTGTGGAAGTCGAAAATTTTAACATATTAAATCTAAAATTTACAAAATTTTAATGTCTGCATATTTTGCGGGCCAATTAAATAGTTAGTATATAAATCTATAAAATACTATTTTTAGTTGGTTTTACAAAAATAATATATTTAAATGATTTCCGATTACAAAAAGTTAATCAAATCCAACTCTATCTTATTTTCTTTAAAAATAGTTAAAGATTATTACTAACTCATATACATTACATTTGTATTAATAAAATGTTTGAAGATTTATATTTTTAATCATCTTATACCTTCAAAATTTTTAAACTTTCTAAAATATTTCTATATTAGTACCGCCGTATTTCTTGTTATCATAAATCTTGTTAGTTACTAATTTCCCAAAATGATTAGTACCGTCGTATTCTCTTTTCGCATTTCTCATTTTGGTTGTTATTGCGGACATGCAAGTTCGATATGGTTGTACATAGTTTCTAGAGGGATGTGAAGCTTGCTGAATTATACCAAGCAAAGATATGGAAACCCTCCAATTTTTATCATTGAAAATGGTAAAAAACACACATTTTTAAACCCCTTCTACGCTCTAGACTAGAAAAGGTGTTTGTAATGATGTTCATGTATTTGTTTGTGTAGGAATGGATGATCCGAGAAAAGAAGCACTCAAAGATGAGAAGAAAATTAGATACCATCAAGATTATCTTTTAAGTTTACAAGAGGCGATTAAAGAGGATGGGTGCAATGTGAAAGGGTACTTTGTGTGGCCACTATTGTACAATTGGGAATGGGCAACTTCGTTGATTATAGAGACAATCTCAAGAGATACCCTAAGGACTCTATTAACTAGTTCACTTCTTTCTTGAACTCCACTTCTTGATCATCCTTTTTATTCTCCGCCCATTTTGTTAGTTTCACTTAATGTGAACAACATGCCATTATGATTATTACGTGTTTTGATTTAGAAGTAACTAGATAAGGTCCGGTGATACACGGGAAATTAAATATAAAAATATCATGAAAAGTTTAGGTTTTAAAGTTGAAATCTAGGTAATTATAAACCGTAATTTTAAAATGTAGATTAAAACAATTATTAGTTACTGAAAATTATGGACTACAACCAATATCATCCAAATTATTCTAGAATTTTTAATATCATGTGACACAACGTTCTTAATTAAATATTATAATTTATCACATTTGCATATATATATAATTAATACTGAATGATTTAATAGAAATAAAATATTTAATATTCAACTTTTAGTGTTCAATGGAAATAGAAAATTTAATTATTAATTTAAAATAGAAAATTTGCTTACACGAAATTGAAAATTTTAAATACTTGACACATGTCAATAATCCGATCGATTAGTGACACGTGTCGAGATCATGTGAGTTATAATTTTATGACGTGTCAAGCTCACGTCGAACGCGTTCCACTTTATATAATAAGATATATTTTATTTGAAGTTTTTTGGCTTGTCTCTAAAATAAGTATTAATTCTTAATATGTTTCATGTCAAACACTTAAAATAAATTTATATATAGAATAAATAAAATAAAAATATTGAAACTTTTTAGATTTAAAAATAAAAAACAAAAGGAATACTTATTTTAAGAATGTTACATTTTAATATTTTTAAAAACAAGTTTTGGATTTACATAATTACTAAGAAATATTTCTAAAAAAAAGTTTTGAATTTGCATTATTACTTTTTCAATGAAAGTTATCTAACATTTAAATTATATATATTTAAAAAATAATTTTTATACAACTACTTTTTATAATGTATACTCGGATATAAAGATATAAATTCAACATCATCTTATCATTTTATAAATGAAAATTGTTTACAAGGAAAGTATATAAATTTACTAAAAATAAATTTTGTCATATTAAATGATGAAATAGATTAAATATAGTTCATTTACACATTTAATGGATTAAATCTTTCAGTTTTTTAAATTTTTGCAAATTTTCTACTAAATGATTGTTTAAAATATTTCATATATACTAAAATATAATTTGAAATTAATGAATCTACAAAAACATGAAAAAAATATATCACATGGAATATTTCTTAATTGTACGAATTTACATATCGAAAACTCTTATAGAAATAATATTGATACAATTTTATTCTTTTAGCGGCTTTAAAAATTGATGAACTTGTTTACTATTTATATAATTTAAATTTTTAACAATTACGTTTATAATTTTGCAGAAAACACACAATACAATGGAGATATTTGGTCCACAATGTATGTTTCATCTCAACATTGATTTGTTTTTGATAAAATTTTGTTCAAATCTAATAAAACTTATTATATATTAAAACTTACGAAGTGAAAAACAACTTATTAAAAAAGTCAATTTACACAATCAATTTATCGAAAATTTCTTCATATGAATTTATAAAATATCCACAAAATATTATATAATTAATTTATGCCAAAAAATTGAATACAATCGATCTACTTAAGCCATATTTATTAATCATGAATGGTTGTAAGCAAAGTCAGTCTAAGGTTTTGAGTGATCTCAAGCCAAATAACTCCAAATAAAATATATCTTATAATATAAAATGGAACGCGTTCGACATGAATTTGACACGTCGTTAAATAATAGTTCACACGATTTCGACATGTGTTAATAATCTGTCGGATTATTGACATGTGTCAAGCATTTCAAATTTCCAATTTTGTGTAAGCAAATTTTCTATTTTACATAAATAAGTAAATTTTCTATTTCCATTAAACATTGAAAGTTGAATATTAAATATTTTATTTCTATTAAAACATTCAATATTAATTATTATATATGAAAACATGATAAAATTATAATATTTAATTAAGAACGTTATTTTATGTGATATTAAAAATTTTAAATTAATTGAAATGATATTGGTTGTAGTTTATAATTTTTCAATAACTAATAATGATTTTAATTTACATTTTAAATTTATAGGTTATACCTACGTGTATTTTAACTTTAAAACCTAAATTTTTAATGATAATTTTATATTTAATTTTCCGTTTATCACACGAGATCTTATCTTAATTTTTTTATAAATGTCTACTTAGTATGTTAAAACTATATGTGGCTACGTAGACCATCGATATGAAAGGTACACATTTTAGGCATATATGTGGCTACGTAGCCCATCGACAATGGTTATAACATAGAAGAAAATAAGGCTACGTGAAATAAAGGAAGTCGGCTTATTCATGCCCCATCTATTCAAATATGTCTTATTTATAACTTAATTTTACGATTATGTTAATTTATACCTGAAGTAGGTGATCGGTCCGCGCCGTGCGTAAACTATGAATATATTTTGATAATTTAACACTTTTTTGTTATAACGATTACATTTCATTATTTATATATTATATAAATATGCATTTGGGTAGATTGATGTTTTAGAGTTAATAAATGTTGATAATTAAGAAACATTTTTTGTGAAATTTTATGATAATATTTATTGTATTTTTCGTTAATGTATGTTTTTATATCTAAAATAGATCGTATATGGTTTGAATTTGTTCGGTTTATTTTCAATGTGTATATAAAAAAGTTGTCATATTTTGAAAGCGAAAAAATGAGTTCTAAAAATATGTGATTATTTAAGATATGATGCATATTCAATGTAATTATATTTGTAATCAATCTATTAGATCTCCATAAATTTAACCATTTTATGTTTTTTGATTTTTGTATCCAAAAGATTAATTAACAAAATTTAACATAACATGAAGGGGTTTGCAATATTTTTATTATATATTAAAAAAGATATATTGAAATTTACAGTAACCTATAAAACAACAAATATGGAACAAAACACTGACATAACTGAAAAGTCATATGAGGAAATATAATAACACACCAACTGCCAAAATGTATAACTCAAGTCAACTATTGCCGAAGAGTAGAATCAGGAGTCAAAGACAGAGGACATAATATTATACCTGCACAATGAATCTAGAGATCCTCTTCCGTCTCCAACTCGTTTGGTAAAATCTACCTCTGCATGAAAGCCTGCAGGCACAGTGAAGAGATTTCTGTCACATTCTAAAGAACCTTGAAAGATATAATATTTTGATCTATTACTTGATCCCACATAACTTTACTCCCAACCTCTAAAGCCAAAATCTGACAATGACTGATGCTTTAGTGAAGGGGTATAACCTTTATCTTGATAATCACCTAGGCTGGTTAATATGTGAGCTTTGGAGTAGTTTGGGAGCGGATTCCTAACATCAGCTCTTATATCTTTCTCCATCATCTTCAATGTCTCATCGTGCCTCTGCGAAATTATTATCCCTTTTGTGGGACTTGGTAGAGTAATTTTATGGTATAAGTCTTGATGTGACGAACGTTTATCATGTTCATCCAAAGCCAAGGTAACGTATCTCTTATTTCCTCAAAACCTGTAAAGCCAAGGTGAGACTGTATATTATTACCATACGTGTTTGGTTATAAGTAGAGTGAGCCGAACATAGAAAAGAATTGTACTCGTGACCACAAAGGGTATGCGCATTTGTGATCTTTCATTCAGTTGGATAGCTCTCTGAAACATTTTGAGAGCAGTTTCGTGATCCTTGCGCAAACTGTAGCGATTAACAAGGTAAAGGCGGAGAAGGAGCTTTGGTACACGATGCAGAGCCTAAGCTTGAAAAGGATCAAGCGCCTTGTGTTGTTCATCACGATGCTCGTGGACAGTTCATCAGGATCAAGCGCTCTGTCTTGTAGTGAAGGGAGTTAACCCACAGATTCATAATCCAGTTGGTATCTGAACCATGATTTCCAAGGTAAAGAAGCTAACGGGTAAGGTGGAAAGGCAAATTAATGATGATGGTACGTTTACCTCCTTAAATTCGGAACATCATATAGTTGAAGTTCTAGAAAGTGGTCCTTATACGTATCGAGGATGGATGCTAGTCATGGATAGATGGAGTCGAAGAGCATACTCGGCATATCTAAGGATTATACCCTTCTGGGTTAAAATCCATAACTTACCAGACTGCTGCCGCATCGATCCTATCCTGAAGAGTATTGGATCAAATCTTGGGAATGTGACTGATGTTCAGGTTCTTTAACCCACTAGTACTAAGGCAGCTCATGTATGGATCAAGATTGACTTTGACATAGATAGTAAGGTGATTACAGCTCATTCAGTGGATATTATGGAGATGGAAGAGATAGTCATATTGGTATTCCCCTATCAAGTACTTGAAAAGTTTTGTACAACCTGTGGGAATATTAGAAATGATGCTCGTGTGTGCCCCACAGGGCCACCAGCAATCTCAGTTGAATCAAGACTGGCCGCAGTAGAGCAAGGTGAATCATCTACAATAGAACAAGATGAAAAACTATTAAAGGTAGTAGAGATGTATGAGGAGTTAGATAGAAGAAATCAAAGAGGACTGGTTATAGCTGAGCCAATGGTAGAGGAGCATAAGGAAGATGATCGCATCAAAGCTGGAAACGCTACAGTGGAAAAAGGCAGTAAGAGAAAGGCTAAAAAGGAGTTGGAAGTAGAAGGCTCAAATGTCAACATACCAAGATCTAGCAGTGAAGATAAGGCTATGGGGAGGGTGGAGACCCCGAAGCCACCCTTCACCCGATGAAGATATATCACTGAAACTTCAAAATATGAAGAACCCCTTGACAGTTCATTTTTTTTGGAAGACATCCAGAGACTACACAAGCCTGATGTCTTGTTCCTCACTGAAACCAATAATATAGATAACTATGTACATGGTGTAGCTGCTAAGTTGAGTTGGCGAAAGATGGAGAACAAGTTAGGACGAGAGGGCATGAGAGTGACGAAGACTGTGGAGACAATAATGCAACACCATGTGGTGATGATCTGTGATAAATACTTTCGATTTCTCAACCATTTTCAGATGAGCAAAGCATTGCATTTTTGCAATAAATCTCAAGGGAACATGAGCATGTTGTTTTACATATATGTAAAGTTGCATAGATTGTCTATGTTGATTTAAAAATTTAAGTCTATAGACAACAATATTTGATGCACCAAATGTGGTATTCGGAAACTTCCCAATCTTATTGATATATCTATCAAATCTTAATATAAAAGTCATACAAAATAGTAAAATCAATCAGAAAAAATAGGAGAATCGCCACAAAACCAAACCATAAAAGAATATACTTTTGTTTATATAGTGATTCGGATACAAATATCTAAACATAAAATCGAACGTTTGAATTAACTTTTCGAACCCAAACCATGTGCAAGGTGTTCGAGTATTTTGTCGGCCCGCCTTTGTTTTTCGTCACTCACTTCATAGCAAAGGTTCACTCTAGCTTGGAACGGAGCTATCCCTTTGACGCTACCCTCTGTGCTTAAAAGCAAATTCAATGACTCGTTCACAGCTCTGGTCCTTAAAAACAAATTTGCGCCACTGTCGTTCACAGCTCATCTCCCAGAAAATGATATCTCACATCAATATGCTTGTTCACAGCTCTGGTTCTCTCATGATGAACCTGATCCTTGGCTAAGCAGATAACACTCAAGCTATCACAGTAAACAGTAGCCTGATCATGATGTAAACCGAGATCACTGACCAATCCTCTCAACCAAATCGCTTCCTTAACAGCTTCCGTTAATGCCATATACTCTGCCTCTGTAGTAGACAAAATCACTGTCGACTGCAAAGTCGCCTTCCAGCTAACCACAGAACCACCCAAAGCAAACACATAACCAGTCATAGATCTTCTGATGTCTACATCTCCTGCATAATCAGAATCAGAATAACCTGTAACCAGGTTCGGGTTCTCACCTCCATAGACAAGTCCCACATCAGATGTACCCTTGAGGTACCGAAAAATCCTCTTCACAGCTGTCCAGTGCTCCTTCCCCGTATTAGCCATAAACCTGCTAACCACACTAACAACATGTGCCAGATCTGGTCTTGTACAGACCATAGCATACATCAGACTTCCTACAACGCTAGTATAAGGAACATGTGACATATACTCCTTGTCTTCTTTAGTTATATCATCATACATGGTTAGATGTTGATTCGCAGCACACGGAGTATCAATAGGTTTAGTAGAAAGCATACCGAATCTTGCCAGCACCTTCTCGACGTAGGCCTTCTGTGACAAGAAAAACTTCTTCTTCTTCCTATCTCTGAAAATCTCCATACCCAAGATCTTCCTCGCTGCGCCCAAATCCTTCATCTCAAACTCAGAGCTCAGTAGCTATTTCAGCTTCTGAACATCACACATAATATGTTTCCTACCGTGTGATATTACCAATTTTGGACCCTTATATTAAAATTAATTATGCACTCAAGTATGTTTCCTAACAACTTAATTATTCAACCCATTAATTCAACAAATTAATTTAGTTAATTAGTGAATTATTATCCCTTCAATTTTTAAACACTTCTAAAAATACAATATCTAAATTAAATTCACTAATTAACAGTTACAAAATGACAGTTTGTAACCGAACTGGATAATTTTTGGATTGTGGATCGATGTGTTCCAACCGGTTTCAACCGGGTTTAACGATATTTTTACATATAATAATATAATTGAGAATATTTATATTATTTTAAAGTAATATTATATTTGAGAATAAACATATTATCTTAAAATATTAAATAAAACTTAAAATCATAATATTTTAAAAAATAAACTGTAATTTTCCCCAAAAATT
Source organism: Anastatica hierochuntica (assembly GCA_900406275.1). NCBI lineage: Eukaryota > Viridiplantae > Streptophyta > Magnoliopsida > Brassicales > Brassicaceae > Anastatica > Anastatica hierochuntica. Next base: position 2,370 of record OVAN01006134.1, on the reverse strand, counting down.
ATATTAATAAATAAACAAATTAAATTTCATGTTTTAAAATTGAACTCGGTTCGAATCTGGTTCAACGGTTAGTCGGTTTCTGGTTTTTTACCAATTTAATCGGGTCTTTTAACAAGTCTATTTTTTATGGGTTATTGTTGATCCAATCCAGCTATGTTTCCAGCTTACGATCGAACCCGTTCCAACCCCCGAACCGTTTCGATTTTAAAAACGCTGCATATGACTCATAGAAAAATTAAAATTATGAGAACTTTTAATATATGAAATTATTATGTTTTTTTACATTGTGGAATTATTAAGTATTTAAAAAGTTTTTTATGTGAGTTCTATAATAAGAAACTCGATAGCTATAATATAAATAAACTGACTTTATAACTGTATTATTTTTTAATTCGTGACATAAATATATGGTAGGAAAACTAATCTTCATTTTGACATCGACAATTCATATAGTTAATACGTTTCAGTAGTGAAAGTATTTGTCCTTTACTATATTTTAATTATGATAAAAACGTATATCATCTTTATCTCTTTTGTATTAGATTATACTAAAAAGATAAAAATCCGCGCTGATCAAAATCTAGTCTATTATATTAAAATAGATTCCTATTTTTTATCTACTTAAAATGTTGTCATTTAAGTTTGAACTTATTCAATTTATTATAAATTATTATAACATTTATTATTATTTGGTTAACAATACAATATAACTTGCTATATCTCATCCTAGATTCCCTTAATATTTTTTGGAGAAAAAACAAAACAACAAATCTTATTTGGTGTTGAATATCTTTGAATTATTATTTTGAAAAAACCTAAAAGAAAATATTTTTGAAATAATTTTTTAATTATATAATATTAATATATAATTAATCAATTGTATAATAAAAATTCTCGATTTAAAAAAAAATCTAAAATATCTATAGAAAAGTTTCTAAAAAGTCCTAATTTAATTCTATAAATAATAATAGATAAAACAACTTTGTCTTAAATATCTTTAAGTATATATTTTATATGCATGGATGAGCATTCAGGTCGGATTTTGGGTCGGATTTTTGGGTCGAGTTCATTCGTATTCAGATTTTTAAATACCTAAAATTTAGCCTTGTACAAATATTTTTCAAAGCGGGTTCGGTTCAGATCCATTCGGGTTCGGATCTGGTTTATTAACTTAAGGAAAATTCGGGTATACCTGAAAATAGTTTGAGTCGGGTTAGGGTATCTTTGGGATTTTTAGGTTTGGATTCGGTATTTCAGGATTTTCTCTTGTTTTTCCGATTTTTTCGGGATTTTCAGGTCTTGGCTTCGTGTTCGGATTCATTGTATTTGAATTTTTCGGTTATTTTTCGTTTTGGATTTGGGTTTAGATTCAAAGTCTTTGATTTTTTGGTTATTTCGAGTTTTGGGTTCGGGTTTAGATTTTGAATTTTTCAAGACTTTTTGATATTTTCGAAGTTATCGAGTACCTGTTCGGGTTCGAATTTAGTTCGAGTAATATTTATATCTAAAATACCTTGAAACAAAATTCGTTCAGGTATTTGTCTCGGATTCATTTCGATTCAACTCATATGTATATAATAAAAATATATATATGCGCATCGCGCGGATTCAACTCTAATTCGTTAATTAAATAATGGTTCTAATAATAACTTGAATTATAAAAACAAACACAAAGTACATTTCACTAAAAAAGTGAATGTTAAAAGCATAGACTAAACAAAAGTGGATTGTTTTGGTGATAATTACACTAGGTGTCATAATCTCAATTATGGTTTGCGTAAATGCCACGAGTTCATAAAATGTCACAACTATGCTATAATTGTCGACAGAAAAATGGGGTCAAAGTCTAAAATACTCTCCAAAATTTAAAACTAATCTCTCATACTCTTTTATAATCTCACTATTCCTCTACTCTTAATGATAATGTAGATTTTCACAATTGCCCTTACTAAACAAAATTGATGAATTAATTTTAATGGGAAAACAAAAAAAAAATTAACCAATAAGAAAGCAGCTGGGTTCTTCTTCTTCATTCTCGTCGTCAATCCTCGTCAACGCCATCGACGCCGAGCTCATTCTCCGGAAATTCGTGTTGATGCCAACGCCGAACTCTTTCTTATTGCTCGCATAAGTTTTCTAATCTATAGATATGCTTCTACATGCGAGAAAATGTGTTGTTTTTGGGATTGTTTTTGTGCTTCAAAAAGAAGAAGGATTGAGTAGAAACTGAAATTTGAAATTGGTATTGTTGGGTATCTGATAAGAGATTTGTGTCAAGTTTGATTAAGTTCTCAAACCTCTAAGCCTCAAGATTAGTACTTAGGATATCGAATCTACGGGGAGCAAATCACTACGCATTCAATCCTAAGA